>BQNB010086934.1:8668-25562 GCA_026074375.1 Tanacetum coccineum
CAGTTGTAGTTGTTGTAGCAGCAGTTGTAACAGCCTTGGGTTTAGCTGCTTTGATTTCTATTAAGGACTGAGCCAGAGTCAACTCATCAACAGTTGTTGTTGTAGCACTAGCAGTAGTAACTTCAGTAGTACTAACTACCTTTTCAATCTTAACTTCTTGCTCATCTAAAACTCCTGTATCAAACATTAAATAATCATCATTCCTCCCCTGAGCCTCATTAACCAAAGTAACCTCTGCATTAGCATCAAGATCATCAATTTTCCTCCCTTGTTTGGATGCATCCTCTTGAGCACCCAAACCTTTATCTTCAGAGGAAACAACTTGTACAGATCTACCAACCTTGAATAGTCTTCCGAGTCTGTGAGTTCTTAACCCTTTCTTTCTCTCAAGCTTCTTTACTCTCCTTTTTAAGCTATCAATCTCCAATGCTTGATTGGTCTTTGTAGTTTCCAGAGCAATAACTCTTTGTGATAAGCTAGTACAAAGTTCCATCAATTCATTTAGTTTTAATCTATCATCACCACTGAGTAGTGGATCATTGGAATGTGTAAGTATACTTTCCATATTTTTAGTCACATCTGCCATAGGTTTTGTAAAGATCACTAGGTTAAGAAACTTCAGTGTCCTTCCTTTGTTTCCTTCTAGACTATTTCTTTTGAGGTTTAGATGTTGATGGTGGATTAATAGTAGGTGTGTGTTGGGGAACAATAGGCATTATAGAACCTTCACCCTCTTCTTGAACTCGAACCATCATAGTTTAAAATAGAGGTGTGTCCCTACTAGAAAAGTCATTTCCCTGCCTCTTCATGTTAGCAAAAACCTTCTTAGTATAAGAAGGTGTAACATAAATCTTTTTATGTTTTGACATTCCTTCAACTTGTTTATTCAGGAATACTTGTACAAACCTTAGATACATTAGAAATTTAACCCTACTAGTATGTGCTTAATTACACATACCATTTACCTAGGAAAACGTGCTTAAAAGACTAAAAACAAACCAAAAATACATTGTATTTGTGTGTTTTACATCTATATTGTGCAGGAAATGGATATCAATAAAAAAGACAAAAACAAAGTCAAAACGGACAAAACCGGGCACGGAATGGAAAGAGCGTGAGAAGTCAAAAAGTCAACCCCGACAAAGTCAAAGTCAAAGCCGAAGCTGATATCGAAGAAATATTAAATGGGCCAACCCGTACCCATCTAATGGGTCGGGTCAGCCCATTTAAACATTAAGAAGACTTATAAGTCTTAAAGACTTATAAAAACCCTTTTTAAACCCAAAATCTATAACTGGCCCAAACCATGGCCCAAACACAACACTGTTAAGTCTGTTAGTCCTTTAAGGACTATCCATGCAATTACACCATATAACTTCAGGGGGTATTTATGCCAACCCCGTATAACATTACACCACAAAGGACGATGGATGCAATTCAACAATACAAGTTCAGGGACCAAATGTGCCAAAACCACAAACTTATACCTTGCACCCTTTTTATATCTTTTTCCCGCCAAGCTCAAAAACTAACATTGTTTACCCATCACTTTCCTCTCCCCTGCAACATACAAACAAAACCCATTACTTCCCATCAAACCCCACCCCATATAACAATAATTGCCACCTTGGCAATCCTCAAAAACCCCATTCGTCAAAGGTAAATGACAAGAAATCAATGGCTGTGATCAAAGAACATGAGGAGCATACAAAATTAAGGGCTATGATGACTTTGGGACTCTACTCACACAAGAAGCACACCCTTAAACCCTCTTAGTGAAGAAACACAAGATGAAGACCTAAGACTTTGAAGTTTATCTATAAATAGGACCTTGTAAGCCCGTATGAGGCACCTAGTTTACTTTTTAGCTTATCTTAGTTTAATTTAGCTTATTGTACTTCCTTTTTCTTGAAATGATTTTAAAAGTTTAGTGAAATTTAGAGTTTGGTTTTAAAATCTGTTTGCAAGTTTTTTTATGTTTCAAAAGCTACTATAAGCTCTTATTTATACTCTTATAAGTTGTTTATGCCTTAAACAATGAAAACTTTCTAGTTTATTGTTGTTCAAGGACTAGTTCAAAAATTTCACTCAAAAAGCTATTTGGAAGATAAGCCAAAAAGGGAAGGGCTTATAGGTTGTTTACTAGCTTGTTCTTAAACAAGCTAGAGCTTGTAGACAAAGCTCTTAAGAGCTTATTTGCCCTTGTTTAGAGCAAAGGGCTTTGTAAGTTCCATATTATGTCATTCTTATGCTTTTACTGTAGCGTTGCTTATTACTGCTTATTTATGCTTATTTGTTGCTTATATCTGCTTATCTATACTTAGTTGTCATGTTTAGTGCTTATGGTGCTTAGGTTGTAGTTTAAAAGTTATTTGTGCAAGTTTTTCTTTAAATCTGTCATAATAGCTTATTATTGCATAATCTTTGTTAGCTTATTATAGTACTGATTGGTTGTCAAAATTTGCTTATTATCACTTATTAGACATGTTAAACATCTGGTATTTGTAAAATTTGGCTTAAATCAGTCTTAATCACTTTAAAAATGGTTTGTAAAGTCTTAAAGGGGTGTTTGGTTTAACAACCAAAATGGGTCAAAACTAGTGTAAAATTGTTTGGGTTACTTTGCTAAGTTTGGAAAGCTTTCTTTAAGTTGTTTTAAGCTGTTTCTAAAAGTTTTTCAAGTCTTTAAGCTTGTTTTTAGGTTTGTTTCTATTAAGTGCTTAAATATGAGGTCATAAATCAGATTCTAAGTGCTTATTTGATTAAGCTATTGAAAACCTATTTTGAGCATTGTTTTAAAGTTGTTTTTAGTGTTTAAATGCAGAGTCAAAGTTTAGTTTAAGTATCCTTTAGTCTAGTTAAGTTTATGTTAAAATTTGTTAAAATTTTTACTAAGTGTTCTTGTTGTAAATACAGCTTTTTCAATTAGCCTTTTTATGCTTATTTTGAATTTCAAAATGATTTTTGATTGTTGTTATAAGCACTTTGATGTTTAAATTTAATCTTTTTGTAGGTTATATAGTCATAAGGATCTGTTTGTGAGCATAATTTTAAGCTCAAAGTTTGTCATTTTCAAAGTTAAAAAAAATACTCAGCATGTACTGAGTGTGAACAGCTACTTTCAATAAGCTGTTTCGTAGCTTATTTGAGTTTCAAAATGATTTTTGATTGATGATTAGTGTAGCTTATTTCCTAAGCTTTTAAGTGACATAGCCCATTAAGCCATAAAGATCTGTCTGCTAGCTTAAAAATAAGCTAAAAAGTACCCTATAGACTGTTTGGTTAAAAGTTTGGCTAGAAGCTTATCTGCTTATTTAAGCTTATTTACTTATTGTTTTTGCTTAATTTAGGTTTAGTTCTGCTTATTAGGACAGTTTTAATCAATTTTAGCTTATTTTATCTAGGTTAGAGCTTCTTTAAGCTTAATGCATTTGTAGCTTAAAATTTCAAGTATAAAAAGCCCTTGGTGATTCTGGTTTTTTTAGCTTAGTTTAGCTTATCCTGTTAGCTTATTTTTGTTCTTACTTGCTCATTAGGTATAGAGGTTTTTCTGTTTTAACTTAATTCGTTTTACATTAGCTTATTGTGTTTTAAAATAGCAAATAGTTTAGCATTTAAGCTTTTAGCATTCTGTCACCTTAATTTAGCTTATTTTGTGCTTATTTTTGGTTTCTAAAAAAAAGTATCTTTACAAAAGTTGCTTGATTTTAGCTTATCTAAAAATTTGTAAAAAAATGGCAAATAAAAAATATATTGGGAAGGAGGGAAGCCCCAAGTGAGAAAGGCTCGAACCTGGGACCTCAACCTCCCTCAACCAATATATTTAACTCACACACCAAACACCCCTCTGCCCTTGGGTCTTTTCCGTTTTCTATTGCACAAATTAATCATTTATCATCTTTTTAGCCCGTTTTAGTTATGAGCTGTTTTAACTCATTTAACAGCTTATTTGATAAGCTGTTTTCTCCACCTTATTTTTATTAAATTATTTACTGTTCAATGCACTTTTCATGATTTTTCCATATTTTTTATAATTAATTTAGTATTTTTAATATTTAATTTAGTTTAAAATCGTTTTTAATTCATAATAAAAAAAATATAAAAGTCAAAAAAATATAAATCTTTTTTTTTAATTTTCTTTTATCAAATAGGACTTAGGAAAATTAGATTTGCTTTCGTAGGGTTAAATTTGTAGATTTTAGTTTTTTAAAGAACGGGATTGAATCCCGTTCACGTTTTTCGTGTTTTTAAGCCTAATTGCTCTCGTTTTTGGTTTAGTTTTCCTAGTTTTTGCCTTTTAGTCAATTAGGACTTATAAAAGTTAAAAAGATCATTTTAGGATTTAATTTTGATAAATTAGGATTTTAAGTCGCATTTTTAGGATTCCCGTTTGCGTTTTTAGTTTAAATTTATGTTTCCTTAGTGGTTTTTTTAGTGTAGATTGCTTTAATTTTCCCGTAGATTTAGAAAACAAATCAAAAATCTTTTTCCATTCAAGCATCAAATATCAAACCGACTTTCGACTTTTAAATTTGCATTCCTCGTCGAGAAAACGACCCGGGAATATCATATACTACTCGGATTTCATTGATTTTCTTTCTTTGAACCTTTTCAGAGGAAACTAGAATTGGTTTGGTTAATATAAGTAGTAGTATTTATTATATTATTATTTATATTCATACCTAAAGCAAGAAGTCAATTTTTGGCGCCGCTGCCGGGGAGGTGTGTAACACGATTATCGTTTCCGACGTTTGACTATTAGTTCTTTGAAGATCCTTCCGTGTGAAGTTATTTTGCTTATTTTATTATAAAAATAAAAAAATAAAAAAAGATTTTTTTTATATATATAAGACAAGAAAAAAATCAAAAATATAAAAAAATTGTCCTTATATATAAATAAAATGAATCAATTATATAATACTCTCAACTTTGAGTATTATCATTAATAAGTTCTCGAACCAAAGATCAAAAAAACTTGCCTTTTGTGTCACTTCCGAGGTACGGCTCACCTTTGAAAGTTGAACAAACTATAAGAGGGGTATAAGGAGGGTTGTTCCGAGGAACTACGACCCTAAAGGAGAAGGTTTTTAATAGCTTCGCGCTTTCCTACTCCTCCGCTCCTTTGTGCGTTTTTCTTTTAGAGAGTTACCGTGAAGCTTGTTGATTATTAGGTTTAAGTTGTCTTATCTCATTGTCTGTTATTAAAATAAATCTTTGTGAATCAATTATTGAAAAACCAAAAAAATAAAAAAAAACCAAAAAAATTTAGTATAAATTTTCTTTTTATATTTTAGTGCATGCGCACTCGTTCTCAATCCCGTAATTCTAACCGTCAACAACAACAAGTCCCACCGACTTTTGTTGAACCATTTGATCTTGAGGAACCAATTAATAATCAAGATCCTCCCGTAGTTACGATGGCCGATAATCGTACTATGGCGCAATTGCTCGAAGCACCCACCGAGGGTTACGAGGATGCAATCGTTGTTCCCGAGATCACCGCGGACAACTTTGAGCTTAAGCATGGTTTGCTTACTCTTGTTCAAAATAAACAATTTTTTGGACATGACAAAGAAGACCCTCATGCTCACATTCGTTATTTCAACAAGATCACTTCTACGATGAAGTTCCCGAACGTCCCGAGTACGTCGGTTAAGCTTATGCTTTTCCCATTTTCCCTCGAGGGGGCCGCCCGGATTTGGCTTGAAAAAGAACCCCCTCGATCGATTCTTACATGGGATGATCTTGTTTCAAAATTCATAAACAAATTTTTCCCTCCCTCCAAGACAACAAACCTTCGAAATGAAATCACGAGATTTCAACAACGATTTGATGAAACTTTTTACGAGGCATGAGACCGATTCAACGATCTTCTTCGGGCATGTCCACATCATGGATTTTCGGAATTACATCAACTCGATACTTTCTACAATGCTTTGAACTCTAATGATTAAGATTCGTTGAATTCCGTCGCGGGTGGTAATTTTTTGGATAAAATGCCTCAAGATTGCCTAAGAATCATCGAGAGCAAATCCAAAGTTCGTAATTCACGAAACAAACCGGTTGTTGCCAAAGTGAGTACGAGCAATTCTACCCCTGGTATTTCTCCCGATGTTGCCGAACTTAAAGATATGGTGAAAGCTATGCTTCTCGATAAGAAAAACCAATCCCAAGCTCCCGCTACCGTAAAAGCGGTCGAGGAAAGTTGTGTAACTTGCGGTGGTGCTCATTCTTACCGAAGCTGTCCCGCCACCGATGGCAATGTTTATCGTGACAATATTCAATAATACGTTTCTCAAGCCGCGTTGCTAATTTCAATCAAGGAAATACCGGTTACCAAACCCCGATTGCTAATCAAATTCGACCTCCCGGTTTTCCTCCCGTACAACAAAACCAAGGAAATAATCAAAACCGTTACAACCAAAACCGGGGGAATAATTACAACCAATGATCAATCTACCAACCCCCGGTTAATCAAGCTCTAATTTATCGACCCCCGCTTAATCAACCTTCGGCTTACCAAGCCCCAGCTTACCAAGATCTGGCTCATCAAACACAAGGTGTGTCAAAGGAGGATTTTCAAAACTACATCAAAGCTAATGATGCGGTTATGAGAAATATGCAAAACCAAACCCAAAACATGCAAAATCAAATGACCAATTTAACTGACTTGCTTACCAAGTTCATGAATACCAATACCGCCTCTACTTCGGGCTCGGGTTCTCTTCTTAGCAACACCGTTGCTAACCCGAAAAGTGACTTGAAAGCAATCACTACCCGAAGTGGCGTTTCTTATAATGGGACTCAAGTTCCACCTCCGCCTTCTTCTCTTCCTAAGGTGGTGGAACGTAAACCAAGGTTACAAAGGACACGGTGCCTCCTACTAATAACGGAAGTACCAAAGACGTCCAACCTCCGGTTGTCCAAGTTGAAACTCATGTACCAATTTTTAAGCCCGTTGATGCTCCCGTTAGTGCTCCGAAGCCTAACCCAAAACCATCAATTCCATATCCGTCTAGACTTAATGACCAAAAGATCCGCGAAAAAGCTAACAATCAAATTGAGAAATTTTACCAAATCTTTTAAGATTTGCATTTCGACATTAGCTTCGCGGATGCTTTAATTCTCATGCCTAAATTTGCCTCGACACTTAAGAGTTTGATTAGTAACAAAGAAAAATTGTTTGAATTGGCAAGAACTCCGTTGAATGAGCATTGCTCGGTGGTCCTCTTCAAAACTTTACCCGAAAAACTAGGAGACCCCGGCAAATTTCTCATCCCGTGTAATTTTCTCGGAATGGATGAGTGCTTAGCCTTGGCTGATCTTGGCACTAGCATTAATCTCATGCCATTATCTGTGTGGAAAAAGCTTTCCCTTACGAGCTCACTCTACTTGATGACTCTTGACTTGCGGACCGTCGATCTCCCAACCGATCGGTATCTCCGAAGATTCTACGTAAAAGTAGGAAAGTCCAAATCCTGCGACTTGTATCGAAAAACTTTGAAGCGAACCCCGAGTTCCCCTAATTCCGGAGATCCTTCTTAAAGACCGGACGTGCCTTGATTGATGTATATGAAGGAGAATTAACTCTTCGTGTTGGAAAAGAAGCCGTAACATTTAATTTTGATCAAACTTTGAGATACTCCTCTAATTATGATGATAATTCGGTTAACCGAATCGAAGTCATTGATATGGATTGTGAGGAGTATTCTAAAGAAGTTCTCGGTTTCTCTGATGTGATCGCGAGTGGCAATCCCACTCCTTATTATGAAATGATCGTTTCTACCTCTTCCCGACCCTCCACTCCTTCGAGGATAGTGATTTTCTTCTCGAGGAAGTCGATGCTTTCCTCGCTCTTGAAGATGATCCAACTTCACCGGAAGTTGATCACTCTTATTACGACTCGGAGGGGGACATTCTTCTTCTTGAAGCATTTCTCAATGATGATCCATCATTACCCCCTCCCACTCAAGGAATGTATTTGCCTGAAATTCAAAAAGAACTTAAAATTTGTGAAGCTAAAAATGATAAATCTTCAATTGATGAACCTCCCAAGGTCGAACTCAAGGACTTACCTCCTCATCTTGAGTACGCATTTTTGGAGAGTGACGACAAGTTACCCGTCATAATTGCTAAAGACTTGAGTGTCGAGGAAAAAGATGCTCTCATAAAGGTTTTGAAGTCACACAAGAGAGTTATCGCTTGGAAACTCTCTGACATTAAGGGTATTAACCTAGAATTTTGTACTCACAAGATTCTTATTGAAGAGGACTACAAACCGGCGGTCCAACATCAAAGACGGGTGAATCCGAAAATCCACGATGTCATCAAAAAGGAGGTTGAAAAACTTCTTGATGCTGGATTAATTTACCTGATCTCGGATAGTCCTTGGGTGAGCCCCGTATATTGTGTACCGAAAAAAGGTGGCTTTACCGTTGTTGAAAATGATGAAAACAAGTTAATTCCTACTCGATTGGTTACGGGATGGCGTGTATGCATTAACTACCGAAAGTTAAATGAAGCCACCCGTAAAGACCACTTTCCATTACCGTTTATGGATCAAATGCTTGAGAGATTAGCGGGAAACGAATACTATTGTTTTCTCTATGGTTTCTCGGGTTATTTTCAAATTCCCATCGACCCTCATGATCAAGAAAAAACCACATTCACGTGTCGTTATGGAACGTTCGCCTACCGTCGCATGCCTTTCGGCTTATGCAATGCACCGGACACGTTCCAAAGGTGTATGATGGCTATCTTTCAAGATATGATCGAAAAATCGATGGAAGTCTTTATGGATGACTTTTTGGTCTTTGGGAATCATTCGGAAATTGCCTCTCTCGTTTGGACAAGATGCTCAAAAGGTGTAAAGACACCAATCTTTGTCTAAATTAGGAAAAGAGTCATTTTATGGTTAAGGAAGGTATTGTCCTTGGCCATAAGATTTCCAAAAATAGGATTGAGGTCGATAAAGCCAAATTCGATGTGATTGCTAAGTTACCTCATCCCACTACCGTTAAGGGTGTTCAGAGTTTTCTTGGTCATGTCGGTTTCTACCGACGGTTCATTAAGGATTTTTCTAAAATTTCCCGACCGATGACTCATCTTCTTGAGAAAAATACTCAGTCATCTTCTCCGATGAATGTATTCAAGCTTTTGAAACGTTAAAGAAAAAATTTACCGAAGCTCCAATCTTGATTGCCCCCGATTGGGACTTACCATTTGAGCTTATGTGCGATGCAAGCGACTTTGCCATATGTGCGGTCTTAGGGCAATGTCATGAAAGGCACTTTAGGCCTATACACTATGCTAGTAAAACAATGACCGAGGCGGAATCGCATTACACTATGACGGAAAAAGAAATGTTAGCCTTGGTGTACGCCTTCGAAAAATTCTGGTCTTACCTCATCTTGAACAAAAGCATTGTGTATACAGATCACTCCGCCCTCAAATATCTCTTTGCTAAAAAGATTCCAAGGCGAGATTGCTCCAGTGGGTTCTCCTCCTTCAAGAGTTCAAATTCAAAGTAATTGACACAAAAGTAGCCAGGAATCTCGCGGCCGATCATCTTTCCTGATTAGAAAATCCTTATGAAAATGTGCTCGACCCAAAGGAGATAAATGAAACGTTTCCTCTTGAGACACTTAATATGGTGACTTTTTGTGGTGACTCAAGTACCCTGTGGTTTGCCGATTTTGCAAATTACCACGCGGGGAATTTCATTGTTAAAGAAATGTCGTCCCAACAAAAGAGCAAGTTTTTCAAGGATGTTAAACACTACTTTTGGGACGACCCCTATTTATTCAAAATATGTGCGAATCAAGTGATCCGGCGGTGTGTGTCGGGCCAAGAAGCTATTGATATCCTCATAGCTTGCCATAGTGGACCCACCGGGGGACATTATAGTGCCAACTACACCGTCAAAAAGGTTTTTGACTTAGGATTTTATTGGCCCACAACTTACCGAGATGCCCATGACTTGGTCACCCGATGTGACACTTGTCAACGTCAAGGAAAAATTTCACAACGTGATGAAATGCCTTAAAATTCCATCAAAGTTTGCGAAATCTTTGACGTATGAGGCATCGATTTCATGGGGCCATTCCCGTCTTTATGAGGGAACAAGTACATACTCGTGGTGGTCGATTACTTGTCTAAATAGGTTAAAGCAAAAGCGATCCCCACCAACGACACCCAAGTTGTTTGCAAATTTCTTAAATCTCTCTTTGCTCGGTTTGGAACTCCCCGCGCTATCATTAGTGATCGCGATACCCATTTTTGCAATGACCAGTTTGCAAAGGTCATGCTTAAGTATAAAGTTACTCACCGTCTCTCCACCGCGTATCACCCACAAACAAGTAGGCAAGTTGAGGTTTCCAATCGTGGCTTGAAACGAATTCTTGAAAGGACCGTAGGCGAAAACCGTGCCTCTTGGTCGGATAAATTGGATGATGCACTATGGGCCTTCCGTACCGCTTTCAAAACACCCATCGGGTGTACTCCTTACAATCTCGTGTATGGGAAGGCATGTCATCTACCGATCGAGCTCGAGCACAAAGCCTATTAGGCCTTGAAGCATGCAAACTTTGACCTTTTGACTGTGGGCGATCACTGAAAAGTTCAACTCAATGAATTAAATGAACTTCGTAATCAAGCCTTTAAGAACTCTTTGATCTACAAAGAGAAGACAAAGAGGATCCATGACTCCAAGATCAAAAACCGCGTTTTCAACGTCGGTGATCAAGTACTTTTTAATTCTCGATTGAAGATTTTCTCGGGTAAACTTAAAACCCGTTGGACCGGACCGTTCACCGTTGCCCAAGTTTTCCCTTATGGCACCATCGAGTTATCTCAAACCGACGGGCCAAACTTCAAGGTGAACGGTCATAGACTTAAGCACTACTTTGGAGGGGACATACCACATATGGTTGTCCCGAATCTCCAAACCTTCCCTAAGGACCAATGAATTCGGGGACGGGTCAAGCTAAGTGACCTAAAACAAGCGCTTCGTGGGTGACAACCCATGCTTATCCTAATTATTAATTAGTAGTTCTATTAATGAATAAGTGTTTTTTGTGAGGAGGCTCGCCTCCTCCATTCTCGTGTGCTTGTATTTTTGTGTTGTATGTCCAGGATTGTCCCAGATTTTTAAAGCCTCTCGTGCTCGTGGTTTTGTCCTTCGTTCACAAGAGCTTCAAATCCTCAACTTCATTTGGGAAATCCAATATCCTAATCTAATCGACTAACGTTTATCTTTAAGCATACTTAATAAACGGCTTAGAGTGACGTAGAGACCCTTCTAAAAACATTGAGGACAATGTTTAGTTCTAGTATGGGGGGATCTATCGATTTGATTGTGCCTGCAGTCGTTGTTTTCACGTAATCCCGTTTTTACCACCAAAATACCAAAAAAATGAAAAAATTTAAAAATTTTCAAAAATAAAATAAGTGTTTTGTCACAATTTTGACTTTCCTGCTGGGTAGAATAAGAATAAATTTTGACTCGATCGAGCGTGTTGAGCTCTAGCTTGTTCCTTAACTTTTAGACTAAGCATTCGCGGATCTTCGCGAAGAACGAAAAATGATAGAGTTAAGTATGAGTTGGATGCTAAACAAGGATTATTTGGAAATCTTAAGAGCTCATGTATGTAATTTGTGGCTTTTTCTCCCATAAGCTCCTAACCGGACTAATAATACGTGCTATTTTTAGAAATTAAACTTAAATCAATAATTTTTGAGATGTAGTCGATAGCAATAATTTTAGTCTTAGTTCAAATTTATACTTAAATTCTCCAAAAATAAGTCTTCTCTATATATCGTGAAATAAAGTAAAATGAAAAAAAAATTGATGATAAAAAATATGATGAAAAATGGAAAAAAGAATGATGAGTAATAATTATAAACTATGGGCTGATAAAACTTTGCTGCATCTTGCCGGCTCACAACCGATGTTACAGCCTTCTAAAGAAAGCCCATAGCAAGAATAATAATTCTAGACTGATAAAAGTTTGCTGCATCTTGCCGGCTCACAACCGATATTGCAGCCTTCAAAAAGGTCGAGGGTTACGATTGCATCAATGTTATGTTTAATGTTAAGTGTGATTTAATAAATAAAGGGAAAATCTTTTTTTCTTAAATTTAAATATGCTTTTGAACTTAGACTATTTCATTTTAAGTTGTGCTTTTTCTAAATAAGCTATGTGTAAACGGGAAACCTAAGAGTTTTTGAAACCGAAGGTCCGTGAGTCCCGATACTAGTCTTTGTGGGGTGTCAAAAGCCTGGTCACTTAGCCGCAAGGTTGGGATGTGCCGAGACAAAAGTCGCTACATGGGATGATATCGCCTACAAACTCATTATTCTCGGGTGGAACGTGAAGCATAGAAATTTTGCAAAACATTGATCCATGGTTGAAATTCGAAATGGTACATTCACCTAAGATATAATAATTGCTGGGAGTGAAAAGTTTACAAGTTGCAAATATGAGTAGTGTTAGCATCTTTACTTATATTTAACGGTGATTTCATTTTAAGCTTGGTTTGGGACAAGTGAAAAGTCGGGGACGATGAATTTATCCTTCTTGGGCATTTTAGGATTGAAATGCGTCTTGTTCTATGATCCCTAACGGTTATGAAAATAACGAAAGTTAAATAATTTAGTTGCTTAAAAAGAAAAAAAGGGGAAAAATATAAAAATATGTGCAGGAATAAGTGTACATCTTTAAGAATGGTAAAAACCGGGGTTTTCAAAGCTATTGATTCTTTAATTCCCCTTGATGAACACTTAGCTACTTCTCGAGGTAATTAGTCGAGGGGGATCGAGATTCTTAATTTTCTTAATTGTTTATTTATAGCATTGCGTGAGGACATGACAATAGTTTAGTATGGGGGATTTTGGTATGTGCTTAATTACACATACCATTTTCTATTAAAAATGGACTTAAATGACTAAAAGCATACCAAAAATACATTGTATTTGTGTGTTTTGCATTTATATTCTGCAGGTAACGGATATCTAAGAAAAGGAGAAAAACGAAGCCAAAAATGACAAAACCAAGCACGGAATGGAAAAAGCGTGAGAAGTCAAAAAGTCAACCTTGACAAAAGTTAAAGTCAAAGGCAGAGCCAAAACAGAAAAATACTTAATGGGCCAACCCACACCCATCTAATGGGCCGGGACAACCCATTAAGCATTTATATTAAAGTCTTATATGACTTAAGCCTTATAATAACCCAAAACCTTTTTTTTTACCCAGCCCAAGTCCTAAGCCCAAAACCATAACCCAATCCCACTTAACTGCTGTTAACCCATCACCCCTATACCTTTTACATCGTTAGTCCTTAAGGACTAACGTTTTTAGTCATTTAAGGACTAACGGTGCAAACAAATACCAAACTTAGGGGCCAACTACGACACAAATCAAACCATAAACCAATTCCCGCCCTAAGCACTATTCATCATCTCCCTCCTCTGTCACCCCTGCAACAACATAACAAAATCCATTAAACCCTCAATCCCACTCCACAAATGGCCAAATCCACCTTGGCAATCCCCTAAATTTCCATTCGTCCAAGAATGAAGACAAGAAATCAAGGGCTAGGATGGTTGAACTTGGGCACCACTCAAATTGGATGGCTTAGATGAAAGACTTGAAGCTCTCACACAACAAGCACACCCTCAGTCCCTCTCACGAAGAAAGCACACATCAAGTGAAGACCTAGAACCTTCTTAGCTTTTATATAAATAGGACATTGTAAGCCCTTAGAGGCAAGTAGTTAAGCTAGTTAATTTTTTAGCTTATTTTACTTAATGTTTTATTTATTGTCTTTTAAATTCCAAGCTTTGTAAACGTTTTAAGATTAATGAAAAAGTTTTGAGGTATTGTTTTTAAGATTATGTGTTGATCACTTTACATAACCTGTTAAGCTTTTTAAGCTATGATGCAGCTTATTGATCTAACCTAAGAGCTTCACTAAGCTTTTAGCTTCTTAATCTTTGCCATTGTTACTGTTTTAAAGCTTTTATATACTGTTTTATTCATAAAAATCTTAAAAATACCAAAATAAATAAATATATATGATGAAGACCTCTGGAGCATGGTGTATATTGGATGGCCATGGGTTAGAACCTCATGGGAGGTGTTAGGATAATGGTTTGGTAGTCCTTGAATCATACTCAAAAGCCTTGGACTTTTGTAAGTTTCCATTTTTCAATTTTTAGCTTATTTACTGTAGCATTGCTTATTTTCTGCTTATTATTGTTTATTTATGCTTATTTATATTATTGAATGCTTATGTATGCCTGCTTGTAGCTTAGATATCATTAGTTCTAGTTTTTCTTAAAATCTGTCATTTTAGCTTAAAAGGTAGCATAATTTGTTCTTGCTTAATTTAGTGCTTATTTGTAGTTGAAATTTGCTTAAATTTGCTTATTAATCTTACTTCACATCTGGTACTTGGGAAACTTAGCTTAAATCAGTTTTTAATAGGTTGAAAATACCGAAACATAATTTAAAGGGGTGTTTGGTTCAACTGTTTTTAAGGGTCAAAATGGGTCAGAAGTGGTTTAGCCTTTTGGGTCATCTTAGTTTACATTGAATTCACCATAAAATCCAGTAGTTAGAAGTTTTTAAGTGTTAAAATTCAAAATCCTAGTTTATATAAGTAGTTGTTTGAATCTGTTAAAATTTTGTTGGAAAAATCAGTTCATATGATTTTGTTTTTGGTTATTGAGTTTTTGTGATGTTTTTGTGTTTATTCAAGTCTTAAAACATGTTAGAAACCAAGTGAAATAGGTCTGTAAGCTTAGTTTGCTTTTCATCAAGTCTGTTAAATTTTTTTACTAAGTGTGGATACTTGAAAAACTTCTTTTTCAATTGATTACTGTGGCTTATTCTGAATTTCAAAATGAATTTTGATTGATGCTACTTGTTCTTTAAGGTCCAAAGTAGATCTGTTTTGAGGTCTTAAGTTCATAAGGTTCTGTTTGGTGGCTTATTTTTAAGCTCATAAGTAGTAAATTTGAAAAATAAAAAGTCAGCATGTGCTGAGTGAAAACAGCCCTTTTAATAAGCATTTTTCTTGGCTTATCTTTGTTTCAAATTCCTTTTTGCTTATTGATTTAAGAAGCTTATTGTTCAAACTTTAAGGGCATATAAGCCCTTAAGCCATAAGGTTCTGTTTAGGGGCTTAAATTTAAGCCCAAAAGTGACCCTAAGGCTGTTTGGGTGACTGTTTTTGGCATAAGTGCTTATTTGCCTTTTCTATGCTTTTTGCTTATTATTTTTTGCTTAATTTAGGTTTATATCTGCTTATTAGGTTAGTTTTAGCTTACTTTAGCTTATTTTACTTAGGACATAGCTTATTTGAGCTTATTTGCATTTTAGTCTAAAATTTTAAGTTAAAAAGCCTTTTTAGTGAATCTGTCTTTCTAGCTTATCTTAGTTGCTTATTTTTGTTCAAATATGCTTATTAGGTGTAGTTAAGTATCTGTTTTAGCTTATTTTTCATTTTCACTAGCTTATTTGTTCTTAAAATGCCAAACAGTTAAGCATTTTTTTCTTTTTCTTCTACTTAGTGTAAAAAGCTTTTTCTGTCAACTTTGACAGCTTATTTTTGTGCTTATTTGTGGCTTATATAAAAAGTGCATTTGGAAAAGTTGCTTATTTTTAGCTTAACTAAAAAGTTGTAAAAAAATGGCAAATAAAAAACATTTGGGAGTTGGGGGAAGTCCCAAGTGAGCAGGACTCGAACTCGGGACCTCAACCCCCACTCACCAAACGTTTTAACACAACACACACTCACCACTAGCGCCCTTGGGTCTTTTCCGTTTGACTTTTCACAATTTATTCCTATATCACCTTTTTAGCCCATTAAGCTTATAAGCTGTTTTAGCTTATTTAACAGCTTATTTGATAAGCTGTGTTACCCCGCTTATTTTTCCTAGGATTAGCATTGTTCAAGAGACTTTTTGTGATTTTTTCAGATTTTTTGTAATTCATTAAGTATTTTTAATATTTAATTTAGTTTAAAATCGTTTTTAATTCATAATAAAAAATATAAAAGTTAAAAAAATATAATTCTTTTTTTTTAAAATTTTCTTTTATCAAATAGGACTTAGGAAAATTAGATTTACTTTTGTAGAGTTAAAATTGTAGATTTTAGTTTTTTAAAGAATGGGATTAGATCTCGTTCACGTTTTTCGTGTTTTTAAGCTTAAATCACTTTCGTTTTTGGTTTAGTTTTCTTAGTTCTTGCATTTTAGTCAATTAAGACTTATAAAAGTCAAGAAGATCATTTTAGGATTTAATTTTGATAAATTAGGGTTTTAAGTCATGTTTTTAGGATTCTCGTTTGCGTTTTTAGTCTAAATTTGTGTTGCCTTAATTGTTTTTAGTGTAGATTGCATTAATTTTCCTGTAGATTTAGAAAAACAATCAAAATCTTTGTCATTCAAACATCAATTATCAAACCGACTTTCGACTTTCAAATTTGCATTCCTCGTCGGGAAAACAACCCGGGAATATCATATACTACTCGGATTTCATTGATTTTCTTTCTTTAAACCTTGGACACTTGATTAGGGTTGGTTAATATAAGTAGTATATTATTATTATATATTATTTATATATACATTAAGAAAGCAATCAATTTTTGGCGCCGCTGCCGGGGAGGAGTGTAAGACGATTGTCGTTTCCGACGTTTGACAATTAGTGCTTTGAAGATCCTTCCGTGTGAAGTTATTTTGCTTATTTTCTTATAAAAATAAAAAAATACAAAAAAGATTTTATATATATATATAAGACAAGAAAAAATCAAAAATATAAAAAATTGTCCTTATATATAAATAAAATGAATTAATTATATAATACTCTCAACTTTGAGTATTATCATTAAC
>BQNB010086935.1:5525-28054 GCA_026074375.1 Tanacetum coccineum
TTTTTGAGATATCGCTTTGGTTAAAAGTGAATTTCTTGAACCCGACGGTAATACTATACTATACTATAATTGGCCTATCCTTATTATTACGTATCTATATATTATATTATATATTTTATACGTGTTGATTTGGACGGATCACAGTACAATTCACAATCATCTACAAATCCACCATCCACTTATGTTCCACCACAATTTGCTGACAACACTCAACTTGATTGGAGACTCTCTCCATCAGACAACTTAATTGAGAATTTAACCAACACACTTGCCCTACTCACCCAATCATACAAAATGTACCTTCCTCAAACAAATAATCAACTCAAAACTTTATCTAACCCAAGGAATCAAGCCACAGTTCAAGACGGCATGGTTGTTGTTCAGAATGTTTAGGGTCGACAAAATAGAGGACATGGGAACAATGCACGGGGTGCAGGTGCAGCTAGTTATGGGGGAGCTCAGAACAGAGTTAGGAATGCTAATCCAGGTCAAGCAAGGCAGGTTAAGTGCTACAACTGCAATAGTATATGCCACATAATAAGAAACTGCACTCATCCCAAGCATCCACAGAACTCCGAATACTTTAAAGACAAGATGTTGCTGATGCAAGCTCAGGAGAATAGGGTGGCATTAGATGAAGAGAAGTTATTGTTTATTGCAGGTGGACAAGACAACGCCATTGATGAAGATGTGGATGAGCAACCCATTTAGGACTTAGCACTCAATGTGGATAATGTGTTTCAAGCTGATGACTGTGATGCTTTTGATTTTGATGTTGATGAGGCTCCCACGGCACAGACTATGTTCATGGCTAATCTATCATCCACAGATCCTGTTTTTGATGAAGCTGGTCTGTCTTATGATTCGGACATTCTATCTGAGGTACACGACCATGATCACTATCAGGATGCTGTTTGTGAACATTATGAAGAACACAAGATGCATGACGATGTACAACCAACCTACATTGTTGATTCACATGCTAATTATACGAGTGATAGTAATATGATTCTGTATGATCAGTATGTAAAGGACAACGCAGTGCCAATTGTATAAAGTAATGTATCTTATGTTCCAAATGATGCATACATGATGATATTTAATGATATGCATGAACCGCATGCCCAATCTGTCTCTGACACAACACGAACACAGTAGTTTGATAACTCTTTAACAGCTGAACTTGCAACATATGAAGGAACAAGTTGAACTGTATGAAAGACGGGCCAGGTTTGGATTAACAAAAAGAGAAAAAAAGATTGATGAACAATTAAGAATAGTTATCACTGACCGTAATATTGAGGAAGAAAATTTGAAAAAGGAACTTCATTCTGTAAAAATGCAACTTGCTTCTACCATCAACCATAACAAGTCAATGGTAGATAGAAGTAATCTTTGAAAAAGATTTTAAAACAGAAAGAAAAACAAATACCATTGAAGAATTTTTGACTGAAACTTTAAAAAAAAGGTCGGAGGATAAATTATACAAAAAAGATCAGTTCTTCAAACATTCACAATGATGTGTGTAAAACCAAAGCCTATTATAATGAACAATAGATATCTTATTGGCTACAAAGAAATCCTTTTATTAATGCGCTCACCCGTGCAAAGCAATTCAATCCTGCTACATATATAATGGGTTATGAAATTATAAAAAACAATCATGACCTGACATTAGTGCACAAACACTCGAGATACCACATAGAGATACTGAAATCGCTAGGAGGAAAAAAAATGAAAAAATGAAAAGACACCCTAATATGTGACTCATAAGGTTAAGATTGCACCACCTGATTACTTGAAAGAGAATTATTTAGCGACCTTCACACCACAGAAGCAATTGACCCCTGAGCAAATATTTTGGTCTCAAGATCTCATAAAGATGAAAGAAGAAGCTCTCAAAAAGCAGACCACCGCCTCAAGACCAATCAAAGCATTGACGGTGTATCCACCAAATACACCTGCAACGCTTGTCCCCAGGGTGCTTCCAACAAAAAGTCAAGTGAAAATTAATATTTTTGCACTTATACAACTTTTTTCGGAATTTGAGAAAACCTGTAAAAAGAGAATTACACCAACAGGGCTCACTGAAGGGGAAAGGGGTTTTGAACAAACCAAGGAATGTTATCTCACCGAGGTCATTCCATTTTTCAAAACACTTAAAGAACATTTTGAGGGAATCCAAAAGGCTTTAACTAAAGAAATTAAAGAAATGAAAGATATTTTTGAGGAGTTGGAAGCTGAAGTTGACCAAAACGTTGTAAATAGGAAGCATGATAAGATTGAGCGGAAAAATCTCCTTATTGCAAATGATAATTTAATTATTGATTGCTTGTCCAAAGAAGTGTTCTATATTGCAACGAATTCTGAGCTTACTGTATCTAGAGTTACTAAAATGCATGAAGCCCACACCATTGTTCAAACACGTTGTCTGGAACTTGAAGCAGAGCTTTCTAAATTACGAGATAAGGTTCAAAAAGATGATCATACTAAATTAGTAAAACATTTTTCCAATCTTGAGGTTAATCACTTAAATTTACAGTTAAAGTATCAAAACCTTAAAGAAAGCTTTAGAAACGACCCATCTCCACCCACTCGAGATACTCCTGATTTTGACTCAGTCTTTTTAATCAAAAAAATGAAAGCTTCTATTCAAGGAAAGGACTACGCCATCAAAAAATTGAGAACGCAAATCTCTCAATTGAAAGAGACACGTAGTGAAGCAGACCGTACTCTTGATTTCAGGACCTTAAATTTTCAGATCACTCAATTAACTAAAAAAGTCTCCGTTCTTCAAGAATAAAATGAGCTTTTTAGGGCAGAGAATGAAAAAGATAAACAACATTACAAGGAATTGTATGATTCTATTAAGATTACGCGTGCTAAGCATATAGAACAGACAATGGCCTTGCTAACTGAAAATGAGAATCTAAAAGCTCAAATACATGAAAATCTGAAATGCAACACTTTGGAGTCTGTAAAACCAAGAGTTCTTGCACCCGGTAGGTATGCTATAGATGTTGAACCAATTCCACCTCACAATAGGAACAACAAGGAAGTTCATCTATATTATCTTAAACATCTTAAAGAAATTGTAGAAACCCTTTGCGAAATAGTAGAGGAAGCTAAGGTTGAAAGACCCTTAAATAGATCAATTATCTCTGCTTGCCGTTACACTAAACACTCTCAGGAACTCTTAGAATATGGGATTGGAACTTGTCTGAAAGCCTTTAACCAACGAGATAAAAAGCATGCTCCTACCCCTTTAATTAGGAAAAAGCAAGTTACTTTTGAAAAACAATGTGACACATCAAATAGTAACACACACAAACATGTAGAGGAAGTGAACACTCAGAAGACTAATGTCCATGTGCCCCCTTCTACAGGAGTAAATTGTTGCACCAATGCTAGCGGATCACAGCCTAGGAGCAATACCAAGAAAAATAGGATCTCGCCAGCTAAAGGTGTCAACAAGAAGAAAGTATAAGAACACCTTAGGATAAATAAGTCTAACTTAAAAAACTACGAATCGTGTTGATTCTAGTAGTAGCTCTAAGCGTACTGTAATTAATTCGAATTCTGATTCTGTTTGCCAAACATGTAACAAATGTTTAATTTCTACAAATCATGATGTGTGTGTGGTTGATTATTTGCAATCTGTTAAAGCATCCTCCTCTATTCATAATATTCATGATGTTGTGCGCAAAGTTAAGCAAGTTTGGAAACCTAAGCAACTTAGGCAAGTATGGAAACCCACAGGCAAAGTGCTTACTAATGTTGGTCATCAATTGAGACCTACGGGAAGAATATTCACTTTAAGAGAACAGTGCCCTTTAACTAGGCTCACTAAACTCAAAGTAGTATCCGCTAAGCAAACCGAGCATCAGGCCATTACTTGTGCTAACCAATAGGAACCCAACCAAAATTGGGGATCTAACTTTCCAAACTCTCCATCTTCGTCTGTTTTCAAATGCAGGTCGTACAGATCGTCATTTGGTATTTGGATTCAGGCTGCTCAAAACATATGACGGGGGATCGCTCACGGCTTAGGAATTTCATGAAAAAGTTCATCGGGACAGTTAGATTCGGAAATGACCACTTTGGTGCTATTATGGGTTATGGAGATTATGTAATTGGTGACAGTGTAATCTCTAGGGTATACTATATGGAAGGACTAGGACACAATTTGTTCTCTGTCGGACAATTTTACGACTCTGATCTGGAAGTTGCATTCAGGAAACATTCATGTTATGTTCGAGATACGGATGGTGTTGAACTAATTAAAGGTTCTGACAGTTCTAATTTGTACACTATCTCGGTTAAAGACATGATGAAGTCCTTTCCCATTTGCTTGTTGTCTAAGGCCTCCAAGAACAAATCATGATTATGGCATTGTCGTTTAAACCACTTGAACTTCGGTACCATTAATGACCTTGCAAGAAAGGACTTAGTCAGAGGTCTACCTAGATTGAAGTTTGAGAAAGATCATCTTTGCTCTGCATGTCAACTAGGAAAGAGTAAAAAGCATACCCACAAACCCAAAACCAAAAACATCAACTTGGAAGTTCTAAATACCCTTCATATGGATTTATGTGGACCGATGCGAGTGCAAACAATTAATGGGAAGAAAAACATCTTAGTCATCGTTGATGATTATTCTCAGTTTACTTGGGTTAAGTTTTTGAGATCGAAAGATGAAACCCCAAAGGTCGTCATCAAATTTATGAAGCAAATACAAGTCGGTCTCAACAAAACTATTAGATACATCCGTACTGAGAATGGCACATAATTTGTCAATAAAGACTTGACTACATATTATGAATGTGTCAGCTTTTTTCACCAAAAGACAGTTCCAAGGACTCCACAGCAGAACGGCGTTGTCGAAAGACGGAACCGCACTATTATAGAGGCCGCTAGGACAATGCTGATATTTTCCAAGGCTCTGATGTTTCTATGGGCACAAGTTGTGGCTACTGCTTGTTACACCCAAAACCGATCCCTCATTCACACTCTCCATAACAAAATCCCATATGAGCTGGTGCATGATAAGAAGCCTGATCTTACCTTTTTCCGTATCTTTGGTGCTCTTTGTTACCCTACAAATGACAGTGAAGATCTTGGAAAATTACAACCAACAGCTGATATTGGAATATTCGTTGGTTATGCATCTAGCATGAAAGGGTGTAGAATCTACAACAAAAGAACCCGACGAATTATGGAAACTATTCATGTTCAATTTGATGAGCTGACTGAGCATATGGCTCCTGTGCAGCTCAGTACAGGACCCGCTCCTTCATTTCTGATGCCTGGACAGATAAGTTCAGGACTCGTACGAAATCTAGTTCCTGCAGCACCTTATGTACCTCCCACAAATAAAGAACTGGAGATTTTATTCCAACCAATGTTCGATGAATACCTGGAACCTCCTCATGCTGAA
Organism: Tanacetum coccineum; assembly: GCA_026074375.1. NCBI lineage: Eukaryota > Viridiplantae > Streptophyta > Magnoliopsida > Asterales > Asteraceae > Tanacetum > Tanacetum coccineum. The sequence continues at coordinate 10,963 of BQNB010086935.1, forward strand.
TTTTGGGCAAACCATGTACACGCCATCAACGGATATGAGATGCCTTTACCGTAGCCGTTAGCTCAGGCTAGTCAATCCTTTGTGCACCTCGAAAAGGTAAAGTCCATGGTAGATGATGAACAAAGTCAACTCTTGGTAAATGAAACATGGTAGTCGATAACCATACAATTTTTGAGTAATTGTCACTATCAACGGATTGAGAAGGTCTTTACCATGAGCCCTTGCTATGGACAGCCACATTTCATACCAAGAATATGGAAAGTGAAAACCATCCAGTTAGGTGTAACCTGCAACCATCAACGGATTTGAAAGGTCTTTAACAAGCAGCCGTTTTCTCTTGGACCTAGCCACTCTTTGTTACAAGAACATGGGTGAGTAGAAGGCCATAGGATTTTTAGCAAACCCTTCCAAGCTATCAAAACGGATTTGAGTTACAAACACACCTAAGCCGTTTTCAATGGAGGAGCCAAACTCTTTCCCTCGCTGTTAGCCATGGTGATTGAAAACCAATTGTCCTGAAGTGCAAGCACGAACACCAGAATTATACAACACGAGACTATCAGTATAACACTAACTAAGAGTACATGTTTTTTTTTTTTTTTTTTTTTAATTTTTTTTCCACCATCAGGATTGGATACTATCAGCAGAAACCAAGTGACTAGTGGCAGCAGAAAGAGTCAGCCAACAGCAGACACCATGTAGACAGCAGGAACAAACACCCTATCAGCAGAAATGAATCTACCAGCAGCATAGCCCATAGCTACCAGCAGGAACAAAGAATCCAGCAGGAACAATAACTTCCAGCAGAACCATAGTACAACCAGCAGAAACCAATCGTCCAGCAGGAAAGATAACTACCAGCAGAACCATAGTACAACCAGCAGAAACCAATCGTCCAGCAGGAAAGATAACTACCAGCAGAACCATAGTACAACCAGCAGAAACCAATCGTCCAGCAGGAAAGATAACTACCAGCAGAACCATAGTACAACCAGCAGAAACCAATCGTCCAGCAGGAAAGATAACTACCAGCAGAATCATAGTACAACCAGCAGAAACCAATCGTCCAGCAGGAAAGATAACTACCAGCAGAATCATAGTACAACCAGCAGAAACCAATCAGCCAAAAAGATAACTACCAGCAGAACCATAGTACAACCAGCAGAAACCAATCGTCCAGCAGGAAAGATAACTACCAGCAGAATCATAGTACAACCAGCAGAAACCAATCGTCCAGCAGGAAAGATAACTACCAGCAATCCTAGTAACAACCACAGAAACCAATCGTCCAACCCCCCCCCCCCCCCACCCCCCACCCCCCCCCCGCCCCTCGTAAAAGATAACACCATCAGAACCATAGTACAACCAGCAGAAACCAACCTGTCAGCAGGAATAAGGTACAACTAGCAGCAGTATTGACTACATACAATTACAAGAAAAATAATATCCCACAAAACATCATATCCACCCGCAAGAAAGTTAGAATATACAGTTATACAACAACAAGCCTCCCTTAGGGCTTATACCTCCCCTCACTTCACGAAAGAGGGATTCACCATCCCAATATGGACCACCAGATACGCAAATCTTGGTCCATCAAATGCCTTTGTCAGTAAATCAGCCACATTGTCATCGGTGTGGATCTTCAGCACTTGAATCAAGTTCTTCTCATTGGCATCTCTTATAAAGTGATGCCGAATCTCAATATGCTTGGTCCTTTGATGAAAGACTGGGTTCTTCACAATGCATATTGTACTCTGGTTGTCGATGAAGATGTTGTGGTATTTCATGAAGTTTGAAACCATAATCCAGCAACCTGGTTCTGAATCCAAAGAACCTGAGCACAGCAGCAGCAGCAGCAACCAAACACGGACCTCGTGGAAGAAAGTAGCCACAATAGTCTGCTTTTGCACTGCCATGAAATTAACCTTCTGCCCAGAAATTGACATCCCACTGAAGTGATTTCCTATCCCCAATGAGAACCAGCATAATCACTGTCACTGTAAAGCATCCAACTGAAATGGAGAATCTTAGGGTACACAAGCCTAATTTTGGTTGCCCTTTTAGATCCTTGAAGATTTTCTTGACTGCATCAGATGAGAATCCAGTGGAGAAACTTGATGTCTGGAACCAAGCACTAACTGCAAACATTATGTAAGGTCTTGAAGCTGTGCGATAATAAGTGAACAATCATGGCTCGGTACAAATGTACATTAACTTGGTGGATCAGTTTTATATTTTTTTGTGTTCATCTTCAATTTGGTCTTAGCAGCTTCATAGGGTTTTGTATGCAGTTCTTACAGATTCCATTTCGAACTTAGTAAGCATATCCTTTAACGTACTTGTCTAGGCTGTATAAAAAGACCCATCAGGCAACTGTTTCACCTGTAGTGTCCAAAGAAGCATATGTCATCTCTCCCATAGCACTCATTTTCAAATTCACCTTTCATCAATACCTCAAATTCATCACAAAACAGGCCTTTATTGGTTGACCCAAAGATGGTCATCCACATAAACCTGACAAAATTATATCCCTGGAATCTTTCTTAGATGAAGAGTGGTCCTTGTCAATAGTACCTCTTCTATAGTTTGTGTAAACAGAAAAGTAGAACAATCTAGCATACCATGCTCGAGTTGCTTGATGAAGTCCATACAGAGCTATAACCACTCTTATACATGCTTTGGGAAGTTAAGGATCTCAAATCCTTAGGTGCGTAGGACATACACTTCTTCTTCAATTTTCCATATAGAAGGCACTCTTAACGTCCACTGATATACCAGAAAGCCCATATAATAAAAGCAAAAGCAAAAACAGTCTGAAGCCTCCTATTTCTGCCACTGGTGCAAATACTCTCATCGTAATCAATGCCCTCCTCTTGTCGGTGTCCCTGTGCAACCAACCTTGCTTTATTTCTTACAACTATGCCTCTGGCATCCCGCTTGTTCTTCAAAATCCATTTTGTCCCTATTGCATGTTTGCCAACAGGGAGAGGGACAAGTTTCCATACTTGCTGATTGATGAACTGTTGCATCTCTTCTTGCATAGCATCAACCCAATCAGGATCCTCAAGTGCTTTAGCTATACTAGTTGGTTCTAACTGAGAAAGGAAGCAAGCAGACAGACAATGGAGTTGTTCTGTATGATTGGTCCTTTGTTGATCTTGAATATAACTCAATGAACTCCTTCACCAACATGATTTCTGAGCTCTGCTCTTGTCATAACAGGAGACGCAAGATCACCAAGATCTGAGACTAGAGGATGAAATGGTGTTCACTCGTTTGGTAGGAACTGTATTCACTTCCACAGCGTGCTAAATTGGTAAGAAGTAGCACGAAAAATCATCATCATACTAAGGAAATGTGAAGATGCCCGATGAGATTTGGATCCATGCATACATCAAAGGGGACGGGAATCGTGTATTGTTTTTCACTTGAGCCAATTGTTTTAAAAAAAAGACCAGGAGGAAGTGTAGACTCATCAGCGTAGACAGGGTGAAAGTCAGCAGTAAACAGAGAACACACAGGATGGCTCTCATCATAGGTTTCAACACGACCAGCAGGTGGAAAGCTATCAGCAGGATTACTAACAGCAGGATCACTATCAGCAGAATCAATGCCAGCAGAATCTTTAACAGCAGAATCAACGCCAGCAGGATCCTTAACAGCAGAATCAACGCCAGCAGAAACACCTTGATCTCGAATTTCAGCTTCAGCTTGACATAGTATTCTGCTAGTTTGCCCTGCGAGAACAAATACCATATCGTGCAGCTGCTTCCTTATCTGTCCAAGTTCTTGTCAGATGAACGCTTAGCAATCTCTTCTGCAATAATCTGCATTGCGTTCCATAATACGAGGACCATTGCTGGATGAAGGATCTGCAAATTTGTTAGAAGGAAATGAAGGAATCACGATCACTTGCTCATCTACTTCTGAATCTGAATCATGATCTTGTGTACCTGCATTTAATGTTAAGTTCTCCGAGTGTACCTGCAGGAGTGTCAGTATTTAAAACCTATTAAAGACCTAGATGAATCAGTTAAAGAGTCAACGGACAAAGTACCACTCATGACCAACACCCTGAACATTATGTTTATCTTCTAAAAATCTCAGAATCAGGTGATTCTTCTACCCTCTTTGTTTGTAGAATTATAAACCCTATAGGCCTTAGCTATTTGAAGCATACCCAACCAGATCACCTTCATCAGCTTTACTCTCAAATTTTCCCAAATAGTCACTTGTAATTTAAGATAGTTACTTACACCGCAAAAGGATTTAAGATGACTTAATCTGAGGAACCTTCCAGATATCAATTCATAAGGTGTTTTATTATGGGGATTAGTAAAGATACCCTGTTTAAAACATAAATGCCGTGCTAACAGCCTCAGTCCAAAACATAGGTGTAGGTAATTATAGAGTCTGCCAACTGGATCTAGCGGCCTCTATTAAGAGCCTATTTTTCGCTCTCAGCAACCCCATTTATGTTGTGGAGTTCTATGGTTGCTATGAATCGATCTTAATTCCCTTTTCCCCACAAAGTTCAATAAGTTTTGCATTTTTGAACTCTGTCCCATTATCACACCTTATTCCTTTAACCTTTTTATTCAGCTGGTTTTCTATTAAGGTAATGAATTCTTTAAGGACATAAAATGTTTCATCCTTAGTACACAAAAAGAAAGTCCAGGAAAACCTGCTAAAGTCATCTGTAACCACTAAGGAGTAGTATTTCTGGTCAATACTCTGATATTGGTATGTACCACAAAGGTCCAAATGCAGCAATTGCGAGTACAGAATAAGTCTCCACAGCAAAAAATGCTTATAGAAGCCTTATGTTAGCTTTCCTTTGTTGCAAGCAACACAGTTGTGTTCAATTGGTGAACCCCTTGAGAGGTAACCTATCAACCATACTTTCTTGGGCTAACTTTTGATTGTTTTGAAGTTCACATGAGCCATCCTTCTGTGCCATCTGGTGGATTCATCTCAGGTAAGCTTTTTGCGACGAGCAAGTAACCTTTTGTTCTGTATGCAAGTGCTGAGATGTGTGAATTTTTTAGAGTCATGTTTCCTAGGAATTTCTTAGTACCACCTGAACTTGCATCAGGCAATTGGAATTACTCGGAAAGCACCAAACAATCAGTGTCTGTGAAGATAACTTTGTTTCTTTTATCACAAATTTGTGATACAGAAAAAAAGTTAAAGTGCTGCATCTCTATCACATAGTATGTACATTTTTCAAAGTCAACTTTGAAGTCCGTATGGGTGCCTTTTCCAGATATTCTAGCCATCTCCACCTCCAAATATTACGATGCCTCCCTTGATCAGTTCACAAAATCATCAAAGTTTTTCCTTGTTCGTCATACTTTCTTTGAGCAACCACTGTCAACTATACCTATTTCATTATCTGTACTAGGATCACCCTACAAATCATACAACAAAGCCATTAGTACACTTGAGAGACCAAGCCGATTCCTGACTTGATCCTGCTTGTGGATCATTAAGTGTGAAACCATTGGAATTGACGAGATCCACCATTACTCTTGGACCCCCAAAATTGTGGTTTTTTCCCCGTGTATTCCTCCAAGAGTAAACCTGCTGAGGTCCTTAACAGCAGTTCCCATCGTCCCTTAATCATAGGATCATAAATATTAGACCAATTCGTATATTATATACAGATGATGTGTCTGAAAATGGTCTAGCAAGAAGGATTAAGGCCAACCATCAGAAACTGGTCTGCAGCATAAACAGTTTTCTGGTCTTTTAGACAACCACAGGGATGTGGTCTAACATCAAGATGGACCTGCTGGTCTGTTTCTACTGGCACAGATCAGATCTATCAGAGAAACAGATGCTGACGAATTCCTACTAAACCAGCAGAGAACAGATGCGCTTTAGATTTACAAGGGAGAGAATCTACACAGTTATAAAGTCACAATAATTAAACAAATTCATTACTGCCACAAACAAAAATTCTTAACACGCACAAAATTGGTTTTTACACACTTTCCTATTGTTCACATCCACTTTTTATTAACAAATAAATCCTAGGAGACATTTTACATTCACCGAACAAGAAAAACTAGTACGCCATTATGGAAATTGGGCTCAAACATCAACTCTGGCAAAGTCTGGATATCAACAGCAGGTGGGATGTCTTTGGTCTGGGTCTTGAGGCTTGAATCACAGGATGCATGGGTCTCAGAGTCTGAAGACTTGTCACTGTTATCACAAGAGACAAAGTCATTAGATTCTGAAATAGTATCAGAAATGTTGTTATCAGACTTTGAACCATAACTTACCTGTGTTTCCTCAATGTCAGACTGGTATGGGCTGGGCAAAAAAAGTTCCAGATATAAGGGAGGGAACAGCATGCATTACCCCAGCCTATACAAAAACGTTGAAGTAAAGGGTTTAACCCCTTCTCAACAGGGTCCGATAAAAGACACTAGGGGTGGACAAGTCAAACACTTCATCTACACCAAATAACTCTTGAAATCCTAGACCAACTTTAGTTCTTGTTGACATAGAGCTAGCGATCAAATTTTTAAGTTCAGTACAGATTCCTTCCATTTTTCAAAATCTAGCTAATGTCGCTTCAAACTTAACTCCCATTCTTTCTTTACTTATTGTGCCTGATCATGTAATTTTTTTCAGTATAAGTCAGTGTGTATTGAGTTTTTCTAGATTAGCAATAAAACCCTAATCTTTTCTTCTTAATTGCAATCTGATTTTATGATACCAACTCTTTTTTTTGGTGATTCTAATGTTTTAACCGCATGCTGATATGCCTGAATTTAATGTAACAATCATTATATAATCTATCAGATTATTATACATATGATTAAAGATCATTAATATAGAATCACAACCAAGAGGATCAAATTTTTGTACCTTATGAGAAACCCCCATCAGAGCAAACTCAGCATCCGCAATCATGAAGCATCAGCACTATCAGCATGAATTCCGCCATCATCCTCATATACCTTCACACTGCACAGTCGTGTTTTCTGCTGCATGATCTACTAAATTCAACCATAGAATACGTAGACCAAAGCTGTTTGGGTTCGTCTGTCTTAACTTCTGATGACTATAAAAGCAAGTACCTAGCCTTATCATCGAACGTCATACACATTTACACTTCCCTAGCAAAATGACCCAATGAAGAAATTGTAACATCTAACTTTTCTTCTGTCAAATCTGGCAGGCTTCTGATTTGTTGTTAGTTTCATTTTTCGTCCTGCCTTCTTCTCAACCTGTTTAATCCTCAAGAGAGCATAGGCCCATTTGCCACTTTAAGTCCATCTCTCCATTTCAACTGAACAACTGGTCAAAGTCTTCATAGATTCCATATCTTGATCTGTTCATTCTCAGCAGACAAAAGAAAGCAGAACACATTCATACGTTATCAGAACGACCAGAAGTCTGAGAAACTGATGGAACAATACGCTGCTGATCAGAATAAGTAGGCTTTGAGCCAGAACAAGCAGTTCCAATGAAAGCAGAATGAGTGGGAGCAGCAACAACTTTCACACCATAACTATGACCAATTCTGACATTCAAGTCAAGTGACCTTAGTTTGTTTATACAGGTCATCAAATCTTATAGACTCAAGGCCAACTCTTGTTTTTTTAATGCCAAAGCAACTTGCGACACGAAGAAGTGAAGGGCTCTTAGAAATTCAGGTTATGTCATCATTGTCTGGCTCTTGCTGCACTTGATTCAACTGACCCAGAATCTTCGAAATCTGTCATAACCCTTATGTAGGCCTTCTTCTTCTGTCACAGAGAATTTTGTGCAAACTGCTGTTTAAGCATAAGTACTATCTTCATCTTCTTCGATTCTTCATTCCCACCAAACATAGCCTTTTACTGCCATCCATAGATCCCTGCATCACATAAAGATGAAAATCGGGCATATGATCTCAGGTAGAGCTGAAGCAACAAGGTTCTCACCTTTATTTTCCCTTGTACAGCAACATGTTCATCAGAGAAACAGGAGGAAGAAACAATTGTATTTCCTTTGCATCTTTTCCCAACCTCATTTGGGCTTTCCCTTGCTGAACAATCCTCCAAAGATTATGATCAGCAATCAGAACCAGTACTCTCATCTTCATAGCCCATATCTCATATTTTTTCTTCTCTAGATAAGGAAATTTTGCATTGTTGGCAGAGATAGTGGCTGTTTGGAACTGTTGAAACTGTTGTGACTGGACATTATTAGGGTACTGCTGACCAGTCGGGTTGGTTTGTGCAGGATGAGTATGTTGAGTGTGAACAGCAGGTTGTGAGAAAGCAGTCTGAGTGAATGTAGGCATTGGTTGTATGGGTTCAGGCATGAAGGTATCATCTTGAGTGAATGAAGGTGAAGCAGATGGATTAGGCATGAAGGTATCATCTTGAGTGAATGAAGGTGAAGCAGATGAATTAGGGATAGGATACGTAAAGGGTGACTGAGTATTATAGAGGCATGGTTCTGACATAATTAAAGATTAGAGAAAACAAGGTTTTGATTTGGTACTACGTAATTCTTCTTTATCAGAGGCTCTCTCCAGGCTCTGATACCACTTGTTAGGATCTAGGACTAGATAGATCTTCTAGCCTTTGAGAATGTAATAGTACTATGTAATCACACAGCACATACGTGAGAGACTCCAGCAAATGTTTAGGCGGAAACTAAATAATTCAATAAAGAAGAACAAATTGAACAACGATCCTCTATGGATCTTTCTATTGATACTAAATTGATTTTGTGCTTTTACAATCGCTTGCCAACCCTAATGCTAAAGGTTTCTTTTATAGAGAAGAAACCCTAAATTAGTCAACAAGAAAACTAAAATCTCATAAGAGATATACATCAATATCAATCACTTCCTAATTTATCTCATTCCTATATGAATGAATAATACTAGAATATAACTATAATTTCCCTTAATTACATTAATTACTTCTATCAATAACAAATCAGCAATTCTATCACTGTCAGCCAGAACGAGAACATGACCAGCAGAAACATAATCAGCAGGAATGCTATTTAAACTGTCAGCAGGAACGACTTAGTGCTATCAGCAGAAACAAATATGTCTAACAGCAGAAACGACACTTAGTCGTTTGTAATTTGTCCCAACAGTCTAAGGCCTCCAAGAACAAATCATGGTTATGGCATCGTCGTTTAAACCAATTGAACTTCGGTACCATTAATGACCTTGCGATAAAGGACTTAGTCAGAAGTATACCTAGATTGAAGTTTGAGAAAGATCATCTTTGCTCTGCATGTCAACTAAGAAAGAGCAAAAAGCATACCCATAAACCTAAAACCGAAAACACCAACTTGGAAGTTCTTAATACCCTTCATATGGATTTATGTAGACCGATGAGAGTGCAAACAATTAATAGGAAGAAATACATCTTAGTCATCGTTGATGATTATTCTCGGTTTACTTGGGTTATGTTTTTGAGATCGGAAGATGAAACCCCAGAGGTCGTCATCAAATTTCTAAAGCAAATACAAGTCAGTCTCAACAAAAATATTAGATACATCCGTACTGATAATGAACGTGTCAGCATTTTTCACCAAAAGACAGTTCTAAGGACTCCACAGCAGAACTCTTTGTCGAAAGTATAGAACCGTCAGCTCTTATAGAGGCCGCTAAGACAAATGCTGTATATTTCCAAGCTCCGAATGTTTCGTATGGAGCAGAAGCTGTGGCTACTGCTTATTACACCCAAAACCGATCCCTCATTCATACTCTCCATAACAAAACCCCATATGAGCTGGTGCATGATAAGAAGCCTGATCTTATCTTTTTCCGTATCTTTGGTGCTCTTTGTTATCTTACAAATGACAGCGAAGATCTTGAAAAATTACAACCAACATCTGATATTGGAATATTCGTTGGCTATGCACCTAGCAGGAAAGGGTATAGAATCTACAACAAAAGAACCCGACGAATTTGGAAACATTCAAACGTTCAACTCGATGAGCGACTGAAAGGAAAAAAAAAAAAAAGATAAAGCATAATGCTCTATGTAAATCTCAGTACAGGACTCGCTCCTACATTTCTGATGCCTGGACAGATAAGTTCAGGACTCGTACCAAATCCGGTGCCTGCAGCACCTTATGTACCTCCTACAAATAAAGAACTGAGATTTATTCCAACCAATGTCGATAATACCTGGAACCTCCTCGTGCTGAAAGACTGATCTCTCCTGCTCCAACAGTTTCAGTTCCAGTCAATTCAGCCAGTACACCTTCATCTACTACCATTGATTAAGATGCACCTTCTCTAAGTCATTCACCGTCATCTTTGGCCTTACATTCTCCAAGTTTACATCAAGGCATTGCAGTTGAATCTACTCTCATGGAAGACAATCCTTTTGCTCCTGTTGACAATAATCCCTTTATAAACGTATTTGATCCGAAACCTAGTTCTGAAGCATCATCATCCATGGATCTTATTCAGCAAAATTTCTCCTCATTCTCTCAACACTTCATCATCTCTGGAAATGGAGCCAAAGAAATCACCCGCTGTATAATATTATTGGTAATCCTTCTCGGACCAGGTATCCACCAGAAAACAACTGGCAACCGATGCCTTGTGTTTCTTGTTATATCTCTGTACTATAAAAATGTCAAAACAAAGAAACTTCAAATCTGCAATAACTGCAATTGCTAAGTTTCAAGCATAGCAAGATGAGATTTAGAATTTGATCGACTTCGAAGATGGGAAATTAGTACCTCAACAGATTGTGTCATGATTATTGCTCTAGAGTGATTTAGCAAAGTTAAACCTTGATTGAGAACGGTGATGTTAATGAAGAACAAGGCTAGGTTGGTGGCCAAGGGATATCGACAAGAGGAGGGTATTGATTTCGAGGAGTCATTTGCACCGGTTGCACGTATCGAGGCTATTCGTATCTTAATTGCCAATGCCGCTAGTAAAAACATGACCATCTATCAAATGGATGTCAAGACAGCACCCCTTAATGGCGAGTTTTGAAGAAAAGTCTATGTTTTTGACTCAACCAGAGGTTTCGTTTGATCCGAACATCTCGACACAAGTTTTCTCATCTGAATAAGGCTTTGTATGGTTTAAATGCAAGCTCCTCGAGCGAAGGTATGATACCTGTCACTAATTCTTCTGGACAACAACTTTTTCTAAGCTGTAGTTGATCCACAATTATTCACTCAACAAACAGGCAAACATATTCTTCATTGTTCAAAATATGTAGATGAATCATATTTTTCCCTCGACTGACCCTAAAGCTTGGACATATTTACCCATGAGATAAGTCTAATTCAAATGACAATGAAGGCAAAAATGTAAAAATTTTAGTCTTAAGGGCTTACAATTTTCTCAAAATCCCAGAGTCGTTTTTATTAATCAATCAAAAGTGCTCTGAAATATTAAATAAATTTAGGAAGGATTTTGTGACCCTGTTGAACACACATTAGTGTATCGACTTAAACTGGATGAGGACCCCTTAGGGATACAGTTACCATACTCGATTTCAGATAGTCAGGTCGGCACTCTAATGTATCTCACTGCCAATCAGACCGACCTTGTATTCCTTATGGGGGCATGTGTGCTAGGTATCAGTCTTCGCCTACTAAAATGCACTTGAAGCACTTAAAACGGGTCTTTTTGGTATCTCAAGGAACCATATTGGGGTCTTGGTATTCAAAGACACCGCTATGCTTAACGGGCCTATACCGATGAGGACCATGCGTTTCCAAGACATACGAAGAAGTCTGTCAGGAAGTGGCTCATTTCCTTGGAGATAAATTAGTCAGCTGGTCATCAAAGAAACAAAAGAGCACTACGATCTCAACTACAAAGGCTGAATACATTGCCATGTCTGGATGTTGTACTCAGATACTTTGGATGAGATCACAGCTCACAGACTACGGCTTTGCCTTCTATAAAATTCCCAATGTAATTGTTACAATCGCATGCCATTTCACTTCTGCTGCAATAAATGTCCATGCACTTCCCGGTCCAAGCACATTGACATACGACACATTTTTATAAGAAGCAAGTTGAGAAAGGCATGGTTTGAATTGTATTACGTGACGACAATTATTCAGCTTGCGCGGACCATATTCACCAAAGCATTACCAGAGAGCGGTTCCTAATTTCTACTCCCCACGTCACTTGTAATAAAGATATGTCTTCGGAAACCCTTAAACGCCTTTAGGAGGGAGAAGAGGAGTAAAGGATGGTCCTCCTATATCCGATGTAAATATGTATATAGCTTAAATCTAAAAAGAAAAATACAAAAATATAAAACCTACAAAAACCATAAAAAATCAGAAAATAGAAAATACCAAAAATAGTTTTTCAAGACATGTCTTCTGTTTATCGATAAAGTAACTCACTGATTCACTCTTACCGTTCTATTAGTAGCAATACTATTAGTGAGGTAGCCTGCTTTGAGGTGTCCGGTAAAGAGATACTAGCAAGTACAGTGAATCTAATGCATCTGCGTTAGATGATCTAACACTTTGAGCTGGAAACCCTGTCAAGGAGGTTCTTATAATGAATCTACCTGATCACAGGTACAATATTTATACTGTAAAACGGTCCTCACGGAACCGGAGGTTAATGCAACCGAACTCTGACGAATGACAAAGCCATATTCGTCACCAAGCTTTATTGTTAACTGTTGTATTTCAGGATTACATAAAGATGGAGATGCAGATGCCTCATTCCAGTAAAGTCAATTCACAACCCCATGCTCACACTTAATGTTTCTAATCAAAGACATCATGACAACTGAAAGACCTACAACACAGCTTCCGCAACTTTGATAAGTACTATCATGATCCAGAAGAGTGTGAGTCTGCAGGTCCGAAAGACACAACATCACATGAAGGCAATATTCCCCAAAAAGGATGATTAAGAGATTTACAATGGATGGTGATCTCAAAGAAAGCTTAAAGATCACTCAAGTCCAAGGAACAAAGCTCAAAGATCACTACTTGATGTACAACGACAAATGTTGAAGAATCAAAAGACTACAAGCCAGAATAAAAGATTAATTCAAATATAATGCTAGGATTCAATTTGTATTTTCTGGGGTGACCTCCCTTAAGGGGAGATTGTTAAGATTATGAAAATTCATGTAAAAGACTCGGTCACCCCGTGTTATATCTAGCATAAGTTAGTTCGTAATCTTAGTTTTAATCGTTTAGTTATCGTACGACTTATGGTGTTGGGCCGAGTCTTTACCCACTTGTTAGCCCACTCCATGGCCCATTTAGGGGCACCAAAACACTTGTATAAATACCCCTTTCCAGCCATGGGAAGGGGTTGGTTGTTCATTTGATAATACACACACTTAAAGGTATTTTCTCTCACTAGACTAGTCACTTTCTCTCTCTAGAAATTTGGCCAACCCATCATTCCTAAGCTTGTATTATGATATCCAATATACTACAATAATTGAATCCCCCTTCATCATATTGTGGCTTGCATGATTTTGGTGATAGGTTTTGACTTTTATTAGTAAAAGTTTTGTGTTTGTTGCTGTTTGTTGTTTCTGATAGTTGCTTAATGAATATTTATGTCATGTAAGTGTTTATTATGTGCCTGATTGATCCCATTTGTTGGCTTGTAAGATTTGGTGCCATAGCGTATTAGTCTAAGCTTGATAGCGAGTTAGGAGTTTCTTTGTAGCGAGTAAATTAAATACGCAAACTCACTATTTCAATATTTTCTAATTTTCCAGCGAGTTAGAGAATATTATATTTTATGAACAGGAAACTCGCTAACCTGTAGCGAGTTGATGAAGAGATATTTTTATTAAAATATTCAACTCGCTACTTCAAATTTTCCAAATTTAATAGCGAGTTATTATTTTAATAAGAATATTCATAGAAAGTTGTCACCAATGAGTTATCACTAGCGAGTTGAATATCTTAAATTATTTAATTGTGTACAGGCAACTCGCTACCCCTAGCGAGTTAGTGAAGTTTTATTAATTATAATGTTTAACCCTCTATTTCAAAATTTTCCAATTTGGCAGCGAGTTAAGTGTTTCTATTAGTATGTTCTAGCGAGTTGAGGATTACTTATTGAATCAGTTAGCGAGTTGTCATTAGATTGGTTTAGCAATCTGTCAAATATCGTTGGGTTAACTTATTCCAAGGTTGGCATCCCTTTGAGCAATTGCTCCCATCTAACATCATATATCTGTATGTATGTCCTGCTGTTAGATCTACTTGTGCAGATACTATGGCTGACATGAACATTCCTATGAATGATGCTCCCGTTGAACAAGCTCCTGATGTCGCACCACCGATCAGAATAGATGATCAAATACTACCGGTAAACAAGTGGGTGCCCATCGGCAAGAGTAACTGCGTACTGGATGTACTAAAGTCTTAGAGAAATCCTATCTTCCCGATTGCTGTGGCCTTACTGAAGAGACGCTACTTGAAGTGCAGAATCACCTCCTGTGTAGCTATAATTATGGGTATGATGAACATATTGTTTGAGATAATGGAGTATTTAGCATATTCGCAATGCTCGAGTAACTATCGTCTTGGGTCTAATCAGTTATTACTGCAGAAAGAGCGGCTCGATCACGTTTATTCCAAATTTGTGTTGAGCACGTGTTGCGCACACTGCACAAGTGTTCAATACATATCACAGAGACTACTGAATACCATACCGCGTCATTGGCACCCATGCGCTGTCGAGTTCACTCAGAACTCTAACTCAGACCCCCCCACCCCCCCCCTCCCCCCCGGTGCAGATACTGCATTGCTGTACTCTGCCCGAACATTCCTCCGAATGTTGGGCCTCACCACGTCGCGAACATACCTGCCTCCTGAGTGTCAAGCCACCACCGATCTATAACAGATGACTACAAATCGCCTCCTTACGTGTAATACATGTGGGTGCATCAGCAAGAGTAATCCGTACTGCGATGTATCTAACAGTCTTAGAGAAATCCTATCATCCCGATTGTTGGTGCGCTTACTTGATAGACTACTAATTCTTCAGGGCTTTTCACATCATCTTTACGATTCTGTGCGAATTCTACATTCCATACAGTTTTGGGACACCATGTGTTTCACCTCATCTAATGGGTTGTACAGCTGTCAACTAGATGAGCAATGGTTCAGTCTTCATAAAGATATTCTCCGATATGCACTTGATATCACTCCAACTAATGACAACAATCCTTTTGTGGCTCCACCTTCTAGTGATACAGTAATCGACTATATCAACACTCTGGGATACCCCAGCACGCTCAGGAATGTGTCTGCTATGTCTGTTAATGCTCTCTACGAACCATGAAGAGCAGTCTTGTTTATGATCAACATGTGCCTTACAGGTAAAACTGTTGGATATGACCGACCAAGACATCCTATACTGCAAATACTTTGGGGTATCACTCATCAATCCATACAAACCTTTCTTACTAACTGGAAGAATCTAGCTACTGCTTCGCGTGGAAAAAAGAAGACCGCTCTTCTTCTTATCCCAAATGTCAGATTCACCAAGCTAATCATCCATCACCTGAGAACCAAGCACAACATTCATCCAAGGACTGATTCGCCTCTTTACTATTCACAAGATGAAAATGTTCTGAACACCCTCAGGTTTGTTGGAAAGGATAGTAGGGAAATATTTAGAATGCCGATAACTGATGCGCTTCTCACTGATGAAATCAAAGGAGCACCCTACTACAAAGATTATCAAGAGCATGTTGCCAAGTATCAACAAATTCTGGATGCATAACGTGGCAAGGCAGAGGAAGGAGGAGCAACAGAGTCTTCTAAAGCTACTAAGGTTACTAAACCCAAAGCAGCTAAGGTCACAAAACCTGCTGGCGACTCAGCTCCCAAGAAAAGAAAGCTGGTCAAAGAAACTCTAGATGATCCATTGCCTACTAAAAGATCAAAGGCTGGTTTAGTAGGAAAAAGGCGCAAGGCTAAAAGTCAACTCAGGTTGATTGATGAACCCAGTGATGAAGGTGTTCCAGTTGAAGAACCTGTACATGATGATGAAGAAGCAGATCTTCAACGGGACCTGGAGCTAAGTCTAAAGGATCAAAGGGAACGAACTCAGGGACCAGCTCGTCCTGTGGTATTGAGAGAGCCTGACTCTGATAAATTCCAACCACTTCCAAAGGTGTAAGGAAAGGGAAAAGAGAAAGTCGTTGAGGAACAAGTTGCTCACGATCTACTCACCCTTCAGACTCCAATGAAGAAGAGTCCTGCAGAATAATTCATCTTTCAGAGGTGCCCTCCTATGCCCATTGAGTCCTCTACACATGCTGAGTCACCTTTCATGGATGCGGAACTAAATCTGACTGATAGTGAAACAGAATCTGATGAGGAAGCATCTAAGATCAATGCTAGAAATCAAGAAGAAGGCCATGCTGGACCAAACCTTGAACACATGGACTTAGGAACCTCTGATGCTTCAACTCAGCAGAAACCTGAGCAAATAGATGAAGAGTTTACCATAACTGCCTACCCAAATGTTCAGGATAACCTCAAACTACCAACAGAAGATCAGGTGATACTTAAAGAACCTGCAAGCTCTACGGGAACCATGTCTTCTCTGCAAAACCTTGAACAAGATCTCAGCTTCACTGATCAGTTCTTCGTTGAGAAGCCACAAGAAGAAGAACCATGGAAAACCAATGTTGAAGCAGAGGTTCAGTCAATAGTTTCAGCCCCCATTCATCAAGATACTTCCTCGGTTCCCACAATGACCACTTTGGTTATTGATCTCACGACGATGCAATCCGACTCTCCACTTCCAACATCAACAACAACAACCTCACTAATCACAACAACAACAACTCTTCCACCACCACCACCACCACCTCAAAGCACCACAGATCCGATCCTAGTCCGTCACATAGGTGAGCTTGAACAATATATCACGGATCTGGTACAAAATAACTTAGCCCTAGAGGAAAGGTTGGACAAACATAGGTCCAGGCTGTACAAATTGAAGAATATCAATATTCCCTACCAGGTGAGTGGTTCAGCAGAAGACTTACACCTTTTTATGTATCAATAAATATAAATACATATATAAAAATACACAACAAGGATCAGGATCCACGAGACCAAG
>BQNB010086937.1:0-28053 GCA_026074375.1 Tanacetum coccineum
ACTTTTTTATGGCTTATTACTAGATGAAAATGAAAAGCAAAAGGAACTACTTGTAGAATTAAATGTATACTAAAGATATCTAAACAGACATTAGCTAAATTTTAACAATTTTATCAAGAAAAATGATCTTAAAATGTGCAAGTTCAATCTAAAACTGAAATGAGCTTTTTTCTAATAAGCTAAACTGCTTAATTTTAAATCCTAAAAGCTGAAATTTTGAATATAAGTGCTAAAACTAATGTTGAACTAACCTGGATATAAGAAATTTGATAAGAAACACTAGATCTCATAAATCAAAAAGAACAATTAAGCTAAAACTCAAACTGCTGTCATTAACTGTTGCTGATATACTTGACCTAATGATCCAATGCAGGCTAGAACTTGAAAGCTAACATTTCACTAAATGTACCTAAGTAAACACAAAACAATTTTGAACTTCTAAGTTGCTTCTAAAATTCTAAACTCTAAAACTTATTACAGCTGAAAACTGCCCTGGTGCTGGCACAAGATTTTAAACTCTAAACTTTTAAATTCTAATCACTAACTTCTAAAAGCTTTTCTAAACTTAGTAACATTACCTAACTCAGCTGTGTACAAGGTTCTTACAAGAATACTTTGACTTTAAGAGTCAAACTCACCTATATCCAAACACTCCTTTATGGAATTCTGTCAAAGCTAAAGAGAGCTTAAAACTGTTTTAAAAACTAACTCAGCTAAAAACTTTTAGCTACTCAACCTAGATTTAGCCTAGTTAAGCTATTTGAACATTTTAACCTAGAGCTTATTAACCAAAATAAGCTAGTTACTCTTATAGCTTTTGACTAACACTTATGACAGAACTTGAAAAGTAAAGTCTAAATGAATTTAAACTAAAACAGATTAAAACAATTTTAACTATAAGCTAACTAAACTCAATGAAACAGGATTAAGCAATAGCTTTCAAATGATTAAGCTAAAATGAATTAAGCTTTTAAATGCAAAATGTGAAGTTTAGAAAAGTAAACCTGAGATGTGAGGAATCTTCTTCACCTAGACATCCAAGAGTAGAGTCTAGGTGATCCTAAATGGCACCTTGCCTCTAAACCTCAGCTTAAAGCTCAATAAGCTATTAAAAGCTTATTACCTTATTGCTTCCAAAATTGAACACAAAACACCTCAAGTTATCATGAGCTTAATGAAACTTGATGAAAATGAGTAAAGGAATGACTGAAAACAAGTTTTAACTAAATTTTGAGCTTATGAAAAGTAATAAGCTCAAATGAGCTTATTAAGAGCTTATTTGATGAAAACAACTTAGAATTGAAATCAAAGAACACAAGAAGCTTGTAAACTGAATGTTATTGCTAAAATGGTGAAGTACAAGAGGAAAGGAAGAGAGTACAAGTGTTTTAAAGCTATTTAAAAGACTTGAAAGAAAAAATGCTTAAAATTGAAGGGAATACAAAGCGAAAATTAAAAACAAAAACAACAACTGAAAAATGAGCCCTAACAGTCCTATTTATAGAGGATTGAAGAAGAGGAGTGAGAGTTTCTTGAATCTTCCATTTAATCTCAGCCCTTGATCATATTCGAATCATTTGTAGCCGTTTGATGAATTTGATGAGGTGTTTGATCCAATTAAATGTTGACACTTGGTCGAAATGATGTGGAGGAGGTTTATGAACAAGCTTGAGTGTTTATAGAGGAGCGGGGTGGGAAATTTTGGTGATTGGGATTGTGGGTAAAAAAAGCGGGAAATGCAGTTGAGTTTGTTAGAGGTGGTTACAAAAACGCGCTTTCAGTTTGAATGTTTGAAAAGTTGGCAATAGTAGCCCTTGTCTTTCACCTGTCCAAATGTAGTATAAAAACAGGTTTGGAAATGGCAATTTCGGTCCTTGTGTTTGGTTTGCTCTTTTCTCTCTTTTATAATCAACTTTCAACTTTTGGCAAATTAAGTCCCTTGAACTTTATAACTCTAAATGAGCTTTTGAAACTTTGCACACTTGTCATTATTAGTCCTTGGCTTTATTATTTTGGCCTTTGACTTCCTTCCTTGCTGTGTCGGGCTGATCCGGCTTTTGATTTCTTCACTCTTCACTCTTTGTCTTTGTCTTTTCCCGTTTCTTGTCGGTTTTTGACTGTTTTTGCTTCTTTTTGACCTTTTAATCCTTTCCTGCACATTTAGACACAAAAGCACACCTTTTTCTATTCTTTTGGCATTTTCTTAGCTTTTATTTGGCAAAATCCTGGGTTTTTAATATGTACAATTAAGCAATTATCAGTGTAACACAACATTGATATCGAACCAAGAAACACTTGTTACCCTTCCCTTGATGTTGTTTATACACAAAAACATGCTTTCTGTTTTTATTATAATTAGGGTTTGACAATCCCTAATGTTGCCGAATGTGACTAGTACCAAAAACATAAAACTTGAATCTTTTTTTTCTTCATAAACTTGACATCAAACACACCTTGTAGATCCTAGATCAAGAGCCCCATGGCTCTGATACCAATTGTGGAGTTTGTTAGAACCCTTAGATCGTTTTAGCTCAAGATTGTTTAGATCTTACATCTAAGATTAATAACATTGATAACATAATGCACAGCATAATTAAAACATAAAGAACAATGTTATGAACAAGGTTTTACCATATAATACACTCCAAGCCCCATTTATATTTGATCAGAATATAACGGTTACAACTAATCTATAACAGGATCAAGTTACCTTGACCTTGAGGCTACACCAACTAACTAGACGTCTACATTCTATCTTGTGTACACACACACTTTTCTGGATGCTAAAACTATGTGTCTATGATCTCTTTATATAGAGAGATCATGACTTACAAAGGAAGTTAACATAAAGATATAAACAAGTAAATCTTTTAAACATTAAGAAATATCTTCTGTTATCTTTATCTTCTTAAGGAGATCTTCCAGAATCTTTATCTTTTGATATCTTTGACCAAATCTTTCATAATTCTCCACCAGCTTGTAGAATTCTTTAATGACGATTTTGATCCTTTTGTTTCATTCTTTTGTTCTTTTGTCTCATCAAATCTATAATTCCCAACAATAATGTTATAATTTCTTAATATTTATAGGAGTGGCTTACATAAATAAGTAGAGAATTAAAGTAAATTTGACAAAATTTTCACAACACATTGATTTGATAGATAAATTAGAAATCATTCATACAACACAATGGAAATTTAAGAGAAAATACAATGAGAATTCTTAAAGCAATAGAGTTTAAGCATTGATATCATCCTCCATGTCGTTAAGGTCTTGATTGGTTTCTCCTCCTCCTAAGGCATGCACCATTCCCCGTGCTCTAGTACCTCCAGCTTGGTTTCCATGGTTTTGGTTCTTTAATTAAGGGCAATCACTCCTGTAATGCCCTTGATTCCCACATTCATAGCAAGTGGAGTTTCTCTGATTGTTAGTAGCAGTAGGACTCCTACAGTCTCGGGTTAAGTGACCAACTCTCTTGCAGTTTTTGCACTTTACAGTGTACTGGCCATTGTGATGAAACTTGTACTTGTTGCACAACAGTAGAGTTCCATCATACTCCTTCCTTTCACCAGGCCCGACGGTATAAGCTATGGCCACACCTTGCTTCTTAGGAGGTTGTTGTTGAGCTTGGTTGTTGTTATCAAGTTCCCTCTTGTTCTCAGCTTGACGTTCAACAAGAGTGTTGATCTTTTTGTCCATCAATTCAGTTGCAAATTCAATTGCATCTTGCATTATCTTAGGCTTAGATGCCATCAACACTCCTTGAATCACTCGGGTAAACCAGCACCAACATTCTTTCTTCGATCTATCCGACTCATCAGGAAACTCCCTAACACACATCAATTCAAAGCCAGTTCCTGAAAATGTTGGTTTATAGCTTCCACATCGGCACACTTCTAATCTCACCCCTAGGTAGTACTTGTCGTCATCCATCTTTTTCCAGGTTTTTTTCAAGTCCATGCATATGCAAACATCGTGATCAACAGTCCCTAACTTGGGAGTTCCACTCACGATCGAAGCACTTCTAAGAAGAGTGCAAGAGGAAACCTTGAAAATTTGGTTTTCCACAAGTGCAGTGCTTAATACGAAACACCATTTTCATTCTTTCTACCGACTGATCAACTCGACAGACGTCCTTCAGTAGCCTTAAAACATAAGGGTTGGCATTTCATGAGTCTGGTAATTTGCCCTTACATGAGCAAGAGGAGCATGCTCCTTACACATATTTCCAGATTCATGGTTTGTTCTTTGCCATTTCTGCTTCTGGTTACATCACGTTCTGCCAACACATCAGCAACTCCTTGGGCAATTTAGTTGCCCTAAAGCTGAGCATAACGGTTAATGGGGGTTGTGGTGGTGGTTGTTGTGGCTGGTGATGATCTTGTGGTTCTTTTCTTTGGTGCCATTATCTTCAAAATCAGAGGAGTAATAAAATTAGCCTGGTTCTAAAATTCGGTGCTCCAAAGGGTGAAATGTTCGAGAAAAATAAGTTCAAAAGTTATGTATTGAGTTTTTGGACCACATGTTATCGTAATGTCATGCGAAAATACTTCTAGGTTATTTATATAGATAACTCTATATAAACAGTGTAAAATATACTTAGTAGGAAGATACGTATATATATATATGTTCTAAAATTCATGCTCCAAAGGTGAAATGTTGCGAGATAATATGTTAAAGTTATGTAAGAGTTTTTGGACCATCATGTTATTCGTAATGTCTTGAGAAATGTTCTAGTATTTATATAGATAACTCATATATAAATAAGTGTAAAATATACTTAGGAGAAAAATAGTGTATGTATGTCCCGTGAAAAACTTTTGTATGATGCAATGTTTGAAAACGATTATAGTTCAAGTAAAAACATTGACCTGGTTCTCTATAACCTTGGCTCTAGATACCAATCTGTAACACCCCCAAAATGGGTCGCAGCGGAATAGTGTCCGGGAGCGTTACTTCATAAGTACATTGCACAAGCTATGAGATAACGAACTCTAAATGAGTTGTTTGAAAAGTAATCTCGTTGATTTAATTGAAATTGAACTTGTTATAGCACTTGTCCCATATTACATCACAATGAAAATCTTGAAAGTAATACAACGAGATTCGTTGTAGAAACCCATGTATGTAATCTTGTATTGTCTAGACTCGAATGCACACCATGTATGTCAAGCATCTAATTCACCTGAGAAAATATGCTTAAACATGTCAACATAAAGCTGGTGAGTTCATAGATTTTTGTAAATGTAAATGTTGGATCAAAGATTTGTAAAGAGCATATGATCATTTCAATCGTTATAATAGTCACCAAAAATGTATGCATGAATATTGAAATCAAAGATGTGTATGACTATTGTATCCCATACGATATTCACAAAAAGTTAAGTATAGTCGGAACAAAACGTTTGTAAAGTATGCATGACTATTGTATCCAATACAATAGTCACCATGTGTGATTTCGATTGCACCCCTAAGTTCATGAAACTGCGACGTAGAGTTATATGTATGCCACTTTATTTAAGGCACAATAAGAGTTCATAAGTATGTAGTTGTTGGCCCTGTAGACACCAATCCAGTCGTGCTCTGACATGGTATAACGTTGGTTTCCAGTGATAGCTAATCACCCGAACGGGGATTGTTAATCCCGAATAGATCTATTTTATAACATTCGCGCTTACCCTCCGAGTAATTTACAGTTCATGCAACTTAAGCTAATCCGTACATAAATAGTAAAGTATAGTTTGTTGCGTCCTAAGTAAGAACACGTTATTGTCATCTCTCGTGAGTATGAAATGAGTGTATAACAAGTTTTATAGAGTTTGTAATGAGTATGTAAACGAGTTTGTAACCAAGTTACGAAATCAAGTATGTATCAAGTATGTATAAGAGTATGCAAAAGAGATTGTACATGAATATGTAAAAAAGTTGTAACAAGCATGGATTCTCCCTCGAGATTTGTTATAGTATTATAAACAAGTGGAAAGAGGGGCTTTTAATCAACTGAGTGAATGAATCAACAATGTAAATCACAGAATGAAAATGCGTCACGTAAACATCCGAATGCAACCTAATTAATTTTAGGTCGTATGAGTACTAAGTACTTTGAATAACTAATACTGTATATAATTCTATATAGCTACATCACCATCTAATTGTATTTGTGAAATAATATTTAAATCGCATTTGATAAATAATAACCATGTATTTGTACTCGTATAGTCGTATAAATAATTCAATCGCCTTTGTAAAACAATATTTATAAAGTTTAAAACATGTATAAATATTATTTAAGTGATTCTAAAATGTTTCGCGATAATTTTTATTATAAATGAACCAACACTATTCACGTCAGGAAATAGTGCACAAGTATAAAGTAGTGCATATCTTTCTCGTTTTAAGTCTTTTTTGTACGTTTTTTATGTCCACGTTTTCGTATTAAGAAGATTTATCAAAATACTAAATTTATAACTTTTTAATCCTCTAATGAATAGTACTTTTACTGTTCATGTATATTTTATTAAAACTATATTTTATAAAATTAATCATCATAACCTCGTAAAAGTCATATCTTATTTGTTTTAACTCCGATTTTAGTGATTCTTTCGAGCACGTCTTCGTAATTAAAAGTTTTAGCTAATTAAAATATTTTCCAAAAAATTTTGTAATGAATAGTAATATGTTTTTATGAATTTATTTTTATAAAAGTATTTATTTATCGTAAACTTGCAAATGGGGTATCTTCTTCGTTATAGCTCGGATTTTCGAGTTCTCTATATACCTACGATCGTCATGACATGTAGTATTTTAATAAAATATAAAATAAAACTTTGTTTTCGTAATTAAAAGAGTAGGTTTTGAGCATTAGGTTAAAATGTGTATAAAACTTGTTTTTATAAGTTTTTAGCATAGTTAACTTCCCACAAGTCCTCTACAACACTTTATAACATAAGTCTCATATATTTTAGGTTTTTTAGTCCATCATTTGTCCAAAGTAATGTCCATGATAACAAGTCCTTACATCACTTTTACTTATAAACTTAATAAGTAAACTTTTAAGCAACTAGTTTATATATACTTTTTATAAATTAACTTTACTTGTATAATGTTTATACTTCCATTCCAACATGTTCTTAACATCAATATAGCATATAAAAAACTATATCAAACCATGATTAAGTGTAAAACTCCATTTTAGATGTTAATATATTTCCTAGATGGTGATTTACCATATAAACATTAAATACACATAAAATCACAAATGTAAAGAAGTGTTAGAGTTTTTTTTTTTTACGATGACCTTAGGAGTGAAATATGATGAAGGGTAAAAGTCTCTCTAAACCCTAGGTTTAGAATCAAACCCAAGCTTCCAAGACCTAGAAAACTTCTACTAATTTCCTATGAAACCCTAATCTTGAACTTTTCTTGATTAACCCTTGTAAATGCTAAACCAAACCTTCAATAAACCTTAGAATGTCTTATATATGATGCTAGAACACTTGTATCTTTGAAAATCAAAAGTTATAAAATATTTAAAGAGGTGTTTGTTTGTCGTGGCTTATGGAGAGAAAAGGGAGAGGATTTTGTGTTTTGCTAGTTGAAATGAGAAGTGTATAAGTGTTAGGAATAGAAAGTCTTATATAGCATAAATATCTAGGAAGCAAGATCATGAAATCAAGGAAGTTAGATGAGATTTTGTAAGAATGGGATGGCCTTGGTGTAAGAAAGGATGGGAAGGTGTAAGACTAGTTGGTATTTATAAGGAAGTTTGCTTGTTGAAGTTTATAACACATGTGTGATACTTAGAAGTCAAAATAAAATATATTCCTGTTAGCCGTGTATTTATTAAAGTGATGGTCATTAAATATTCCCGAGCCTTGTATAAGTAAAACGTAGTTTTCGGGAATTTAGTTAAGCTAGTTGGGCCTAGTTGTCGGGCTCAAGCCCATTTGTATCATGAACCGGCCCAACTCAAAGCCCACTAGAATAGTCCACTCTTGGAACTATTTAAAGCCCTCTCCAAGTGTGGAGAGGGTGTTGCTTCTCATTTTTCTTTTGTGAATCAAGTAACCATTTTTCTTTGTTTTTTACTTTCTCTCTCTAAAATCTATTTTTCTTATTTTATGTTTTGGTGATGAAATGATATCCTAACAAGTGGTATCAAGAGCCAAGGTTGGGTTAAGTGATTTGTTTGTGGTAACTTATTAGATTTTATTGTTTCGGCTTATTTTTTTGTTGTTTTTCTATTCGAATTTTTTCCCATTATATCGTTCATTATAATTTTTTTATACAAGAACCTTGTGGTTTAGTGCTTGTAATTCGTTGAGGTTGTTTGTGCAAATCGCAAGGTCGGAAAGAAGCAAAGAATCGAGCATCATATTAGCGAAGTTCGAACGAGTGACTTCAACAAGGTTCGAACGGTTTGGTTCGAACTAGCGAAAATCGAACGAGTGGTGAGTTTGGTTCGAACTAGCGAAAATCGAACGAGTGGTGTGTTTGTATCGAACTAAGACAATCGAACAAGCGACCCGATCTAGATAACCGATCTAGTCGATCTCTCTTAGACTCGATCTTGCGTCGATCGAACTAGCCAGGATCGAACTAGCGTCGATCGAACGAGCGAAGGACCGAACTAGCCACGATCGAACTAGCGTCGATCGAACGAGCGAAGGACCGAACTAGCGTGGATCGAACTAGCGTCGATCGAACGAGCGAAGGTTCGAACTAGCATCGATCGAACTAGCATCGACCGAACGAGCAAGAGGACCGAACGAGAAAATTTTTGTGTGAAGAAAAGGGTTTCAGTAAAACAGCCATAACTTTTGATCCGTAAGTCCGTTTAAGGCCCGTGACCTCTCAAATCGAAGAGAAAAACGTGACGGATCACGCTGTAACCACCCTTTAGCTGGTTAAGGATTTTTCGAAGCCCAAAAACATCGTTTTCTATGATTTATTGACACTTTTCAGTATTTTTGGAATTTTTCGCCGCTGATTCCGAATCAAATCATTCACGGTTATCTAGTGATCTTGTAAAATGAGAAGCAACACCCTCTCCACACTTGGAGAGGGCTTTAAATAGCTACAAGAAAGGACTATTCTTGTGGGCTTTGAGTTGGGTCGTATCTTAACACAAATGGGCTTGAGCCCGACAACTAGGCCCAACTAGCTTAAGTAAATTCCCGTAAACTACGTTTTACTTATACAAGGCTCGGGAATATTTTAATGACCATCACTTTAATAAATACACGGCTAACAGTTCCAGAATGGAGTATAAGAAATTGTGTGTGGAATAGTGAATATCGAAACAAACAGACTAAAACACTCACGAAAAAGGCTGAAAAAGGGCTAAGATAAGCCCATTAGGTGTTAGTGTTGGGCTAGGCACAAATAGACAAAATAGGCATCATGCCTTTTAGTATATAGATAAACTAGTTTATCAAACGGGCCTGGAATCTGGTGATATTATAATTCGTTTTCGCATGACATCATATTAGAATACACAAAACGTTTTAATAGGTTGGATTGGATGATAAATTTTTTTTTGTAACTCTTGATTTTTAACCTCAAGTACAAAATATTGCAAGTATCAATGATGTTATTAACTACTCATTTCGTTTTAAATTTATTGTCTAATTTTTTTTAGTTGTCTCAGATTAATTGTTTACTTCTAAAGATAGATAATAAATTTAAAACGACTTTATCATATGAGGAATATTACTCCCTCCGTCCTATAAAAAAGTGTTCACTTTATTATTTTTGTTTGTCCCAAAAAAATATGCAGCTTTAATTTTAAATAGTAATTATGATTGATTTTTCTACTTTATCCTTATAATCAAAACACGTATTAATTACTCAATTCTAATTTTTATATTCACTACGAGGGTAAATATGACTTTTCATCAGTCAAAACTAGCATTAATTGCACATATCATAATTTATTTATTTTTTGTTTGTGGACACTCTTTTTAAGACGGAAAGTGTATATCCATAAAATATTTGGAAAAGAAGTTTCACATAATTATGTGACAATATCATTTGTTTATTGGTGTTTTTCACTTTCATTTTTTCTCTCTTCTTTTTTATTGGCCTATCCTATGTAACCAACTCAATTGTGTGAAAATTTATTTGTGAACTTTGAGTGCGTATAACATATCTCTTGTTTAATTAAAACACTTTTAAAAAAGCAAAAATCTGTTTAACTGAACAGGTAATCTTGGCACGTTATTCGATGAAACTTTTTTATAAATATTTTTTAAACGGAACATTTCTTTAATGTTATTATTTTGGAACTTACTTTTATACAAAGATATCTTGTAACCTTTTTCATAATAGGCTAAAAGTATCGTTTAAAACAAGACAACTTTATTAAATACCCTGTATGTTCTAAATACTAATTTTCTTACTTTTTGTATAATAACAATTTTACCTTAAGTAATTAGTTTAATACTTTTTTAAAGTTTGTGTTGCGTCAATTTAGTGTTCTTCGATCTATAACTAGACTTGAACATAAAACAGCCTAAGTATTAACCTGTGTAGAAGAACAAGTTCAACCTCTAACTCCGTTACAGCTCTGAAGACAAAAGAAGTTTTGTCTTCAGCACTGCTGCGCTTGAACGTCTAAAGTATAAAATCCAGAATAAGAAGTTTAGCTTAGCGAGGATGGCAATACATCGTTGGTCGATGTCGATCTCCTCACCGAGAAGCTGAGCAAAATGTCTTTGCTTCTAGAAGTTTATAAAGCCGGAAAAGTTTGTTGTATATCAAAAGAAGTACTAATCAATGTACTCAACTGTATCTTAAAGAAGACTTTTCTCTTTCTTAGCATGACAACATTATGTGGTATCTCAACCACTCATTTGATGTTTGATACGTGTAAAAGATAACCTCTTGTAAACCTTAATTCTCTGCTATAAAAAATGTTGTAATGGAGAAAATGCAATTTTTTGCAATAAATGTGTAACACATTCAAGAGCATTTACTCATCGAATCAAACTTGGCCGATGAAGCTTCAGCGAGTAAGTAAAGTTTGTGCTTACATAAACTTTCTCTCTCCTCTACTTTCTATCTCCTCTAAAAACTTTTGACTTTTTTTCCACCATTAAAATTCATCTAAAAGCTTCAATTCTCTTCCAAATTCAAAGGGGTTTTTAATTCTGATCACGGATTTGGAATTAGATTGTTATTCTGCACGTTGCGATACAAGTTTTATCGAAATTGGTTGTTAAATTTTTTAATGAAAGTTTTGGCGCCAAATTCCAATTGTGTGAATTTAAGTTGCTGGTTGTATATTATGTTGTGTTTTCATATAATTGTTGAGTTTTACATAATGAAGCAAATAGATCGTCTAAGCGTAATTTAAAAATTCCTAACCGATTTGAGGATATTATTCATGAATTGAATGGAAAACTGAAAAATAATAAGAATAAGAATAAGGAAGTTAATGATGTGGAAGGGTGTTTGGATGGTGCAAATGAGACTGGTAATCCTGAGGAATTTGAGGCTTTGGATAAACCTAAAGTAGATAGTTTTAATGGAGATTTGTTTAGTATGAATTCAGGGGAGATGCAGGGGAAAAAAGGTGCTGGTACTGGTGTTGATAATAAGGTAAGGGATGCCAATAAAAGTATGGATTCGAATGTGGTTAATGGAGATAGGATTGAGGTGGATAGCCAAAATAAGGATGATGGATGTATCCTGGAAGATGTCACTCCTATGATGTCTAAGGTCTATACTACTAATGTGAGTTCTAATACTAAAACTGTTCATATTACTACACCTACTCTAGTTAATCCATTAAAACAGTCATATGCTAAGGCTACTACTAATTTTGAAGTGTTGATTGAAAATAAGCTTAAAACTGTACCTACTAGAATAGATGAGAATGGTGATGACTATGTGATTTTTTATGATGAGTTAGTAAGTGAGGGAAGTAGCAAGTGGAATCTTACACTGTGTGGCTACTTTGTTGGTCATAGAATGCATATTAATGTTTTGAGGTATAACATTAGAAGGATGTGGAGTAGGTATGGATTTAAGGAGGTTATTAAAAATGATTATGGAATATTTTTCTTCAAATTTCATCATGAAAAAGGTATGAATGAGGTGGTGGAAAGGTGCCCTTGGATGGTTATTAATAAACCTCTTGTGGTGCAAAAATAGGACATCAACATGAGCATTGATAAGACTGATCCTGACAAGCTGCCATTATGGGTTAGAATGTGCAACTTACCTCTGGAAGCATGGACTATTAATGTTATTAGTGCATTAGCTAGTGGGATGGCTAACCTTGATTATGTAGCCATGACTGCTATATGTTAACATGGGTCTGGAAGAATTGGATATGCCAGAGTGTTAGTTAAGGTGCATGCTAAGGAAGGCTTACCTGAGAATATTTAGGTTGTTTATCAGAATGCTTTGAAAGAGAAAATTGGGCATATGACTGTACCAGTGAAATATGATTGGACCCCCCCCCCCCCTTTATGTAATAAATGTGGGGTGTTTGGCTATAGTCATGATAAGTGCAAGAAAGCTGCTAAAGAACAGAATGTCAATAATATTGGTAATAAAGGAAGTAGTGGTGAGCAAGATAACAATGATGATGGGTTTGTTAATGTGCAAAGAAAGAAGGTTGTGAAACAGAATAAGGTGAATAAGCCAAAGGTTACTAATTAAGTCAAGAGTAATGTTTGGAATGGTGGTTGGGGGAAAAGATAGGAATTCAAGCCAAAAGCTCCTTCTGCTGATAATAATGTGATAAGGAATGGTGTAGCTAAAAATGTGAGAGTTATTGGTGAGAAACTTAAGCATCAGGAGAAACCTAAAAGTGGTATCAATGATGGTAAAATGAAGAAGACTAGCCAAGAGGAACTAAAGCAATATAATCAGTTTGATGTTCTTAATAAATTAGAGGAAGGTAAATTGAATGAAATAGAAGGAATGTTGTATAAAGATCAAGTTGATGTGTTTATAAGGTTGAAAAAACATCCCTCTTCAGAAGAAATGAAAGAATGGAATCATGACATGCTTTGTTATTTCAAGAAAAGGTAGGAGCTATTAATTGATAAACAGCCACAAAGTGAGGAAAAAGGGGATTTACAGAATAAGAAATGTATAGAGGAAGTAGAAGATTTATGTGATATGGATGATGGGATAGCAAAGGATATGAATGTAGAAGACATAAGGGGAAGGGATAGCAGTGTCCTTCAACACTGCTAAATATTTCTTTTATCCTTAAGTATGGAGTTGAATATTGGTAATTGGAATATCAGAGGTATGGGGTCATCTTCTAAGCAAGATAAAATTGTTAATTTTATTAGAGATGAAAAATTGATTATTTGTGTCATTCTGGAATCTCATTTGAAAAGTAAAAAACTTGATAAGGTGTGTGGTAAAATCTATGGTTCATGGAACTGGTTCTCTAATATGAGAGTCAGTGATAAGGGTTGCAGAATTATTATTGGATAGGATAGGAATTGTGTGAATGTGATTAGTCTTAACATTTCCAAGAAAGTTATTCTCTGTATGTTGGAAAGTATTGATAATCATATGATCAGCTTTATGTCATTTTTTATGCTGCTAACAGTAGAGTTGACAAAAGAGATTTTTGAAAAGAACTAAATAGGCATAAAGTAATCACTACTGGTCACCCATGGGTCATTTGTGGGGATTTTAATGCTACTCTTAATGCTAATGAGCATTCAACTGGCAGTGCTCATATGTCTAATGATATGGTTGATGTGTCGTTGTGTGGTGTATATTTTATTGATTCAAGTTTTAAATTTATATTTTGCCGACTAAACCATAAACAACACTTTAACGGGCAGTGTACCCGATCGCTTTAGTGTACCCGATCGATAGTAGTTTCGTGGTAAGTAGGGTGTTGAACACTTAAAGCGAGGTTAAATCTATCAATTTAGTTAATATCTTGGTTATCTAATCTATGTTAATTCTACTCTATTCTAACCTTGTCAGTCTAAATCATCTATCGGGAAGGAGGTTTATCAGCCTGAGAGATGGCACGGTTTTGGTTGGTGACTACAATCAATTCAAAGCACTTTAAACCCAGCAAGCTAATAGACAAAGATAAATAAGAGTGTCGAGGCCAAATATAGGAAAACTGTATTAACCCTTATTGAATCCGATTAGAAAGTTAGGTTATGTTTTATTAAGCTGTAAATGATTTCTTCTCTCAAGTTGGCATTAATCATTCTTAAGCACTTAGGCGTTACATCATCCTAAGACTATTCATATTAATTCGTACATTAAAAGCATCCGTATAAAGCATCTCTTATTAGTGATTATAATCTATTTAGGATTAAAGCAATGATGATCTTGTTAAAACCCTAGCTCATAGAGACTTTACCATTTAGCTTAATGGTAATTAAATACACTAGTAGTCTATTGTTCACATAACCAATGGGAATCAGAACGTTACTTGTTGAATTATCTAGGTCACCTGCTAGTCAACACGATCAGAAACCATTGATCATATCCAGTTAACGAGTTAAGACGAATAGTGTATTAGAAAAGATTTAGAAGGACAATATTTGTGTTATATTTTTCATATATGTATAATTTTATATGGAGAGTATCCGATTAGATATACTGGCCGTTCTATCACTAGATAGTGATAGATAGGTGCATACAAAAGCACGGTAAACAAGTATAAAACTGATAAACATAATCAACGCACTCAACGATAACATCTTGAATCGAGATAAACAAATACAAACATAAGATCTTCATAATAATGGCTGAATACCCCGAGGTATAGCTTCAAACGTAACAAATAAAATTCAAAAGAAAATTATTTTGACAAGGTAAACTAACGAGTTAACACAATGTATCACAAAATACTGATATGATTACTAAGTATATGGAATTACACGCTGTCTCCTATGGAATTGATAAGTTTGCTCGACTCTTTGCTCTTTTTCCTCTCTGAAAAATCGAGTTTTATGGTTTAGGTATCGAGAATATGATTTAGCACACTTAAAACTTGTTTTTGAGTTTTCTATTTATAAGGTCTGGAAGTCGGTTCGATACGGTGTATCCAAGGATTGGATATGGCGTATTGGGGATTTCTTGGAATAGGGACCACGCTTGATATCTTCTAGAATATTATATTGATTCTATATTTCCAATACGGCGTATTGGTCTTCTGGATACGGAATATTGAGCTT
Organism: Tanacetum coccineum; assembly: GCA_026074375.1. Taxonomy (NCBI): domain Eukaryota; kingdom Viridiplantae; phylum Streptophyta; class Magnoliopsida; order Asterales; family Asteraceae; genus Tanacetum; species Tanacetum coccineum. The sequence continues at coordinate 15,180 of BQNB010086937.1, forward strand.
TATTCCTTTGTGGTCTTTAGTGAGTGCAGGCACGGATACACCATATCTTCCTTGATGGATATGGCGTATTGGTCTTCAGAATAGTAATCTTTAAAATATATTCATTTAAGCTCCAGAATGCGCGCCTTTTGCTATCTTTCACCAATTACTCTATAGTTACTGTAATTCTAAAATATAAATGATTAAGTAACAATTCTTTGCAATAACTATACAAAATAGGTTAATAACATGGGATAAATGACGCTATAAAATAGACATTATTTGATGTCATCAGTGGTGGAGTTTAATGATTGTGTGAATCAATTGAAGTTGATGATCTTTGCTGCTCTGGTCTTCATTTTACATGGACTAAGAATATTCATAAGATGAGGGAAGGTGATATCTCTGGTATTCTTAAGAAGCTTGATAGGGTTATGGTAAATGAAGACTTCATAAACAAGTACTCTCTTGCTCATGCTATCTTTATACCTTATCTTATATCTGATCATTCTTTTGTGGTGTTAATCATGCCTAATTGCCTTAAAAAGGAAGAAGAAGTCCTTTAAATTTGCTAACTATCTTACTGATAAAGCTAATTTTCTAAAAATTGTAGAAGAAAAGTGGAATGTGGATATAGATGGTTTTAGCATGTATGCCCTTGTCAAGAAAATGAAAGGGTTAAAGGCTCCTCTTAACAAACTAAATTAGAGAAATGGAAATTTAGTTGAGAATGTCAAAATGTTAAAAAAAGATTTGAAAGAGGTTCAAACTGCCATTGATGTTGATCCCTTCAATAAAAGCCTTAGATAAAGAGAATGTGCTCTTCTTAAAAGCTATTTGGATGTTGTTTTTGATGAGGAAAAATTGTTACATCAAAAGAGTAAGATTAAATGGCTGAGTTATGGGGATAAAAACAATGCTTTCTTTCATAAAGTCCTTAAAGGCAACTACCAAAGGAACATAATTCACTCTGTATATGATAAAGGTGGTCAAAGGTTTGAGGGAGACCATGTTCCTACTCAATTTGTGAATCATTTCAATCAATTCCTTGGTAATAGTCCTGTTGTTCTTCTCATAAGTGATAGTGCTGCTATTTTTTCTAAAAAATTGTCTAAAAGGGATGCAAATTTCATGGTGAGGGATGTTAAGGATAAGGAAATAAAAGATGCTATGTTTTGTATTAGGGATAATAAGGCTCCTGGGTCTGATGGCGTTTCTGCTAAATTTTTCAAAAAGGCTTGGCACATTGTGGGGGAGGATGTTTGTAAAGCTGTTAAAGTATTTTTTGCTAAAAGACGGTTATTGGGTGAGCTTAATGCTACTATCATTGCTCTTGTTCCTAAAATGGCCTCTCCTTTAAAAGTATTTGACTTTAGACCTATTGCTTGTTGCAATGTTGTTTATAAATGCATTAGTAAAATAATTACTGGAAGGATTAAAGGGTGTTTAGATAAGATGATTAACTTGAATCAAAGTGCTTTTATCCCTGGAAGATAAATCCAAGATAACATTCTTTTAGCTCATGAGTTGATTAAAGGGTATAATATAAAGGGAGGTCCTAAAAGAATTACTTGCAAGATTGATATACAGAAGGCTTATGATACTGTAAATTGGTAGTTTCTGAATGATTTGTTGAAGAACTTTGGGTTTCATGAGAAGATGATTAAATGGATAATGTAGTATGTTAGCTCAACTAAATTTTCTATTAACATCAATGGGGAGAGTTGTGGATACTTTAAAGGAGGAAGAGGGTTGAGACAGGGTGATCCTGTGTCCCCTTATCTATTCACCCTTGTCATGGATTATTTCACTCTTATTATGGAAAAAAATGTGGCTACATCCCCTAATTTCAACTATCATTTTGGGTGTAGAGAATTGAAAATCACTCACATTTGTTTTGCTGATGACCTGCTAGTGTTTTGTCATGGTGATATTGATTCTGCAAAAGTTATTAAGGAGTCCATTGAAGAATTTGGCAACTGCTCTGGTCTTCTTCCTAATTTCCATAAAAGTACTATATTTTTTGGAAGCATGAACCAGCATTCTCAGCAATCTGTTTTGGATATTCTCCCTTTTGCTATTGGTAAGTTTCCTATGAAATATTTGGGTGTTCTTTTAATATCCAAGAGGTTGGGGACTTCTGATTGCAAAGCATTACCGGATAAAATCAAAAAGAAAGTTAATCACTATAAACATAAATATCTATCTTATGCTGGTAAACTTCTCCGTATTGCATCTGTTTTGGAAGCCATTCAAATGTATTGGTGTAATGTGTTTCTACTTCCCAAAACTGTGGTCAAAGAAACTAATATTGTCTTGAAAAATTTCTTATGGAATAATGATGACATTTCTAAGGGGAGTGCTAAAGTGGCTTGGAAGAATATTTGTAAGCCTAAGCAGTATGGTGGTCTTGGACTAAAGGATATTAGTGTTTGGAATAAAGCCCTTTTGATTAAATATCTTTGGAATATTGCAAACAAAAAGGATACCTTATGGGTTAAATGGATTTGTACTGTGAAATTGAAGGAAGCTAGTGTTTACTGTAAACGAATTGAACGTTCAGTGAACATTTCATGAACCGTTCGGTAAAAAGTTCGTTCATGTTCATTTATTTATTAAATGAACGAACATGAACATTATTTTACGTTCGTTTAGTTAAATGAACGAACGTGAACACAAGTCACGTTCGTCCGTTTATGTTCATGAACGTCCGATTAGGCGTTTATTAACGTTCGTTTATGTTCATTTATATGCTTATGTTCGTATATCATATCTTTAAACTGTATACCTGTAAATCTGGTATGTTTAAATAAAAAACACTTATTAAACATAATATTATGCATAATTTGATAATATTTTATGTTTTTTTACGTTCGTTTATGTTCGATCGTTTATGTTCGTTTAAGGTTCGTTTAGTTTCTTAAAGAACAAACATAAACGAACATGAACAACTCATTTTCTTAATAAACGAACATGAACAAGAAAATTTGTCCATTTAAGCGTTCGTGTCTGTTTATTTGTCCAGTTAAAATTAAATGAACGAACATAAACAAGACTCCGTTCGTGTTCGTCTGGTTCGTTTACAACTCTAAGTGTTTGGGTGGTTCAGAAAGAAGTGTCTGATAGCTGGGGATGGAAGAATTTTCTTGATATAAGGGATCTTGTTCTCCAACATGTTAAATATGAGATTGGTGATGGAAAGCAGACTTTTATGTGGTATGACAATTGGAGTGGTCTTAGACCTTTAATCAATTGCATTACTCACAGAAGTTTGTATAATGCTAAGCTTGGAAAGGCTTGTATTGTTGCTGATATTTGTGGTAATAGCTCTTGGAGTTGGCTTGATGATTGGACTAGCTTGTATCCTTTTATTAGGAATGTTACTGTTCCATTAATAATACCTAATAAGAAGGATAAGATCTCATGGATAGATAATAATGAGGTTAAGCATAAGTTTAACATGAGCATTGTGTATCATAATTTAAAGGATGATACTAGTATTGTGGTATGGAGCTCTTTGGTGTGGTACACACAATGCATTCCCAAACACTCCCTTATTTTGTGGATGGCTTATCAGGGAAAGCTTTTAACTCAAGACATGATTAAGAAGTGGGGTAGCTTTGATATGATGGCTTGCAGTCTGTGTAAAAGTGATGAGGGGTTACATAATAACCTTTTCTTCCAATGCAATTTTTTTAAAAGAATTTGGGAAAAGATCCAGGAATTAATGGACTGTCATATTCTTAAAGTAGAGTGGTTAAGTATTGTTGAAACTCTTGCAATGAAGCCATGTCAAAATAAGATTTGGAGCATTGTTAGAAGGCTTTGTATTGGGGCTACTGTCTATGCTATCTGGTGTGAAAGAAACTTTAGAATTTTTAGGAATGAAGAAAGGGATTGGAATGTTGTCTTACAAATAATCTGTGATAATGTCAAACTGAGACTTATAGGTTTAAAAGTGAAGGATTCTAGTGTTGTTGCTAAGGTTGCTAACAAATGGGGTATCAAATTTGATATCTATCCCTAAATGGGTCAAACTGTGCTCCATAAACTGTGTTTGGATATAAGTTGCTGACTTTCCTCTTGGGTCTGTATAAGATGTATGGAGCTCTGAATTGACTTCTCAGTAACTGTTAAATAAAAAACTGAGATGAACTAGAAAGTTCTCTACATGAGAGGGCCTTGTACCTTGATAATTTTATTTTGATACCCTGGTTATTATCATAAGGAAGGTAGCCTGATGTGTAGGGTAAGAGAACTTGGTGTAAGATAAGTAGTCTGGAATAGAGAGTCATGTAAGACGAGGCTTCTTGGTTCAGACTTTATCTTACTGTGAGGAGGTTTGGTTGGTTTCTAATTGAAGGTGTGTGTTCTCACTTTAGTGATGCCTAGTCCTCTATACTTGCTTGTCCTTTAGTGAGGTTGTGTTGCTTTTAACTTAGGGGTAATATGACTAGGAAATGTAGCTAAAATGGTATAGCCCTTTAATTGGAGTCTGGGTGCTATAACCTTCTTGATGAGGCCAAGTTTGAAATGCCTTGATCACTGTGGGTGCTGGCTAAGTGGTCATTGGTTTAATCATTCTTTGGAAATGTAGCCAAGAGGTTATGGTGTTGGTGAAAAATTAGGTGAACTCTAAAGGAAATAATAGAATGTTTGATATTAGGTGTATCAGATATCTTTTGCTTGTATTGTTCAAAATAGTGTTTGTTTTCAAATGTATTTTTTTGTTCTTGTTTGTTGTATGAGTTTGGGCATGTCCAAACCTAAGTCACTCACTGTATTGATTTGAGATATTAATATATAAGTTCACCATTTTCACCAAAAAAAAAGTTTGTGCTTAAACATATATAACTTATATTAGTGTTTAAGTTAGAGATAAGATCATTAAATTTTCATTCAACTAGATTTACTATTCTGCAAGTAACCTTGTCATTCTTTTTATTCATTGTAATAAAATTTTATAAACGTTGAAAATATCAATTTTTATTATAGTTATAAAATACGGGGGTATTTTAGACATTTTGCACTTTTCTAAAATCCCTGCTACAATTTCGACTACAATCATTCTTTAGTTACACATTTGAGATAATATCTTTGACTTTTCATAAAAATATTCATATATTATTATCAAACAATTCAAATCAAGGGAATCATATCAATTCAAATTCACTCCAAAATTCATTCAACTAGATTTACTATTCTGCAAGTAACCTTGTCATTCTTTTTATTCATTGTAATAAAATTTTGGGTAAAAGCCATAAAATACCTACGAACTTTCAAAATCATCCCGACTTGACCAACGAACTAATTTTCGTCCCGACTAGACCAACAAACTTTTAAATATTATTTTGATATCACCAATATGACCCTAAAATGACTATACTACCCTCTTCTTTCCTACATCCACTCAAGAACACCCTGTCACTTTTTTTGTCAGATTCAAAATGATAGCAGCAAAGCCATCTTCATCCAAAATTCAGCTTTTAATGTTGTTTGGACAAAAATCGATATAAATTTAAATTTTAACGCATAACGTCAAAATCTCCAACTTCACCTCCTTTGCTGATGTCAGCATCTCCTCCATCAATCTTCTTGCAAACATCAACCTCACCTTCCTTGTTGACGTCATCATCACAAATCAAACCAACACCTCCTCCTCCTCCTCCATAACCTTGATAACATCACCACCCCAAGACTCACCTCCCTTGCTGACGTCACCATCATCATCATCACCAAATCTACCAATAACATTGTTAACAACACTAGTATCAGGAGAAAAGACTCTCCTAGCTCTCAGATCCTTCACCTTAACATCCAACCTCACATCCTTAGGCAACAAATCAGCTCTTGTTGTTACCGAACCCTTGATGAACCGGTCACGGGTTGAATCGGGTCGGGCGTACCCGAATCATTTACGATGGAAGTAGATATGAGACTTGCTACGAGTGAATGTGCCACTTAGCTCATCGCATTTCGACGATGAACGTGTGCGTTTACGAGATCGAATATGAGATGATGAACCCATTTGATTTGATTTGATTAATATGGTGGTGGTGAACTGATGATTGATGTGTTTTTATTTTTTGTATGCGGAGTTATTAGGGTTTTGTTGTAAGGAAATGGGGGGAAATGTGGCGGGGTAAATGTTTTATTATTATTTGGTTTTGGCGGGAAATAAAAATAAAGTGACAGGGTGTTCTTGAGTGGATGTAAGGAAGACGAGGGTAGTATAGTCATTTTAGGGTCATACTGGTGATATCGGAATAATATTTGAAAGTTCGTTGGTCTATTCGGGACGAAAATTAGTTCGTTGGTCAAGTCGGGACGATTTTGAAAGTTCGTAGGTATTTTATGGCTTTTACCCTAAAAATTTATAAACGTTGAAAATATCAATTGTTATTTATAGTTTTAATAATGTCACTTTAAAAGGTTAAAACTATGATTTAAGTTCATTTGGATACCAAACTTAGCTTGGATATCGGAGGATTCATCCTCACCCTCCATCTTCATCTCATCCAAAGGATGAGATTAAATCCTCAATTTACACTGCAGGGGTATTTTGGTCATTTCACGTCCATTATATAAACTTTTTTTCTTTAACAAACACTCATTCAACATACACAAAGCGTATTTTTTTTCTCTCTACACGGTAGATCTATCTTCTTTTTCTCTCTCTACATGAACAACTAATCTTCGATCGATTCATCAGCTTCTTCAATCCATCAGCTTCTTCTTTATTTGATTAACATCAGGATAGATTTATCAGATCTGTTTTTATTTTAGCTTATTTGTTTTGAATAAGCTTATTAATTTATCATCATTTAAATTTATAAGTTTAGATTCAACTTATTTTGATCGAATATCTTAATTATTTGTTATTATTGATAAGCTTATTCGTTTAGGTCCTTTATGTGAATAAGTTTATGTATTATTATCATTTAAATTTATGTTGCTGAATTATAAGCTAGCTTATTAGCTTATTTTGATGAATTATAAGCTATCTTATTAGCTTATTTATGTTGCTAGTGTTAATAAGCTTTATTATTAGTTATTTTTATGTTCTGAATAAGCTCTATTAGATTAATTTGTTGATATAAGCTGAATTAAGGTGTATTTAGCTTATCAGTTAGCAATAAGCTGTTTTAAGTAGGTTTTGGTTAATGTGTTTGATATATCATATATGATATATCATATATGATATTTTTCGTACGTATATCATATATGATATTGCTTTTTCATATGTATATGGCATGTGATTATCATATATGATATTTCATTTTTTTCAGGTGACTGTTTATTTATTCTTTTATTTTCATTTTTATTTTTTTAGAGATTGAAAGGTGCGCATTAAAGGAGGGAAAGAGAAAGCGATTAAAAAAGGTACGAGGAACATGAATTCATGTTCGTTGTGTGGAGGTACTGATCATAACAAGAGGACGTGCACGGGTTATGTCTAGGATCAAGATTAAAGTCAGTCGTGCCAGGATGAAGGTTGTTTAAGAAAAGTTGGGGGGGGGGGGGTGGGGGGGGGGGGGGGGGGGGGGGGGGGGGGGATTTGGTTGCACCCGAATACGAATGATTTAAGAAGAAGAATAGTAGTGTTCCATAATACGAAGGGTATCTGGTTTAATTATGATTCAGCTGGATTTTTGTATTTTGTGTCTTTTGATTATGAATAAGTGTTTATCATATATGATATCTTAGGTATATCATATGCGATTTTACATTAGGTTACTTTCTATTTGGGTTATCATATATGATATTGTTAAAAAGTACTCTTTTTTATTTTGTGAACAAGTGTTGGATCTTTATTTGTTACATGATTTTACGTTTTATATATCATATATGATATACTGGTTCAATAAGTTTAAGAAGAATAGTAGTTTCAATAATAAAAAGTTTATTTGTTACACGAGTGATAATAAATTTGTTCAATAAGAAGTTTAAGACATTTAACCCAATAGATACATGCATAAATGTTTCGCCATTTTCATTTCATAATAAAAATGCGACGACGTAGTAGCATTACATTTTTTTAAACTACGGATTTCATTAAAACAACTAGAGAGCTAGAAAACAAGAGAATACATAGGATAAGTGAGGGATTCTTTAGCCAATCTACCCAAATAAAATTAGACTTGCATCTAGACCTACACAAAGTAAAAGAAGAGCCCACAATGTCATCAACAAGCGAGCTTATAGGTGGTGAGTTAAACTCAATGTCATCAATACAAACGAGTCTTCTAGGTGGTGAGTTAAACAAAATTAAGGTTATTGCGAAAAAATTTCTAAACCAAACAGGTAGTGTAGAAGAAAAAGACCTTTACTAAAACATCCCTTAAGCTTGGCCGAGTGATTGATATTCGAACATAGTAAGATATTAGAATCACACATTGGCCTATAAATCGAACCACTCATCAAGCAAAGAGATGTGTAGCATTACATAGTTCAAAGATTGATCAACGGAATCCCCAAATGTGGTTACACATACGGTCCACTAAAACATATAAGTACTTAAAAATGAAAAATAGTCATATTGTCTGGCATTCAAAGGTAACTGCATCAAATGGACACTGCAAACTTTTTCTTTTTACGAATCTGGAGCTTTTTTCCTTTTTCAGACTGCATCTTATGAAGATTCTGCTCTCACGTTTGTCATGTGTGCTATTTGCAAAACGAATGTGCCTGTCGCTCCTTATTCTCTTCTGTGGATGTTTATGTCATTTGTCCGGATATTTGTTGCAAACCTCAGTCCCATCTTGTGTATTTCCATTTCTTGTTATTTCTTGTGTAAAATGCATTGAAAACAGCTTTCTCTACACAAATAAAAAGATTTGATTTTAGTGTTAAGCCAATCTATCATATATGATATTTTATGGGGTTCCTAAGTGCTTTCAAGTCATATTATCATATATGATATTATACACAAACTAATTTTACATCTACTCCAGAAGATGAAAATTGCTTGTATTTTAGTTTCGTAGCACATTATTAATATATATGATATATTACAGTGTTAAAGAAGTTGACTTTCAAGCAGATTATCATATATGATATTATACACAAAACTAACTTTTTAGTACTCACCAGGAGATCTTGCTTGTATTTTATTTTCAAGCACATTATTATATATGATATAGTATAAATGCTTAAAACTAGCTATTTCATATATGACTATAGTACATACGGTTTTTACACGTTTTTTAAGCAACATTAATCATTTATGATTTATTCACTAACAGGTCTACTATATTTGTCAGGTAGATTAAGCATATATAAACCTGATAATTCATAAAAATAAAGCTAATAAGTCGCTTATAATTCAGAATAATAAAGTATTTATGATGATAATTCCTAAAGCTTTTTTCACATCAATCACCTAATAAGTTAACTTATATTAATACACGATAAATTCAATAATTGTCAAATAAGATGAATTTTATAAATATAAATTTCCAGATAATGTTAATTCAGGATGATGATAAATTCTATGCTTAATCACATCAATTAAAGCTAAAAAGGATAAATTCTAAGCTAAATAAAAGCGATCTCTTTTTCACATTCCAAACTAATTGTAGATAACTTCACATAAAATAAATCTAAAAAGGAATTAAGCTGATAATATAAGTTAATCACCTCAATAGCTAAAAAAAAGTTAATAAAAGGATCGGTATGAAATTTCTAATGTTTTAATGAATGAAGAAAGAAGGAGATAATCGATTGACGAGGAGATGAGTCGATCGATTAGATGCTCTGTGTGTATGATAGATTAGTTTCGATGTGTTTGTGTGTGTTGGTGGGAGAGAGTGAAGTGATAGAATCTAAAAAAGACGGTGGTGTGCGTGATTGGAGGCGCGTGGTTGGTGGTGGGAGTGAATGACACAAATACCCTTCTTTTTATATTGATTTTTTTTAATAAGTGAGTTTTAATGTCAGCCATAAATGAGTTTTAGATGGAAGGCTTGGATCAGTCCCCCTGTATCCAAGAAATTGAGGGTATCCAATATAACCCTCCTCCAAAACTATATATAACTTGCAACGGAATGTGATTTAATTTATTAAAAATAAGTTAGCGTCACGTTAAAAGGGAACAACAGTTAATAATAGCCTGTGAATTAATCGAAAAAAATATCAGAAACCATAGTTAAAAAAAAAACTTTGAAAAGCAATAAATCGGGCTACTATGAAGTACCAACTCCAAAGCTCGAGCCCAAATTAAGCTAGTTGGTTTTTGTAAAAATATTAGCCCATATTAAACGATCGAGTAATTTTTAAGGCCCAAGAGACGTAAACGCCTCCCACCAGTCCACCAAATGGGCAAATATTGGGATCGTTTTAAATTATTAACACGCCAAGCCATAAGAGTTATGAGTTAAGATTATTTGGAGGTTAATCAAAAGCATGTAATGTTTCTTCAAATGTCACGACTAAGCAAAGATGACAAACAAGTTCAAGTCCGTTATTTCAAGACATATTCATAAATAGTTTCTGTCAAGTTAGGATAAAAACCAACTCATGGGTTCTCCAACCGCTTACAACACTCATAATCAATTACATACTTGCATTTGAGACACTTGAATACTATCTTGCACCGCAAAGAGTATCCACACATGCTGCATTGACCATCATCTGCTATCCCCTGAGTAAATATGAGAGGATGCGGGTGACCGGGAGTCTTATGAATGTTCCCAAACTTCACATTTAGAAACATGTAGATGTTATTATAATACATCTGGGTATCCGTTTCACACCGAAGTATTAATGGAGCACAACCTGAATGCACCATCTGAACACACTTGTGACAATGATAGAAAGAACGATGAGGATCTAAATCTTTCTCACATATATCACAAAAGTATTCGCTCGTATAATTCTCGATTGGGAAGTAACTTAAGTTCATGGGATGCTTGTCGTACTTGTGCCTAATTGTCTCGGGCAATAACATAGCACACCAGGGATGTATATACAAATCGTCACAAATGCTGCAACTGAATGCAATGGGCGGGTTTCTGAAATTTAAATTGTATGAAGGATAATATTCCGCTGCAAGAAATCTGTTACATATACGACATACCTTGAAAAATGAACTAATCACTTGAACTCTTGAAAGAAGGTGATTTGGGTGCACTTTATGTGTGATTTTTTCAGGTATAAACCCACAACTTGCATCAATGTTGTAATTACATTGGACACAACAATAAGCAAATCCATTGCAAGGTAAACGACAAAACTCACATTGAAACACGCTGAAAAATGCACGAGTCACATTTGGCAGAAGAACAAGGGTATGTTGTGGGTGACCTGGGTGGTTCTCTATTGATGTTGGCAGTCGAGTGCACCACTCGTGAAGAGCAAAGTTGCAACTCTCGTCGTTGTTGGCACACTTGTAAAATGGCATGTCCATGATTGGTCTCACACATCCATTGCAGAGCAGTTCAATCTTTTTCATCGGATCGTGACACATGTACGACTTTATCTTCGAGGATGTTGCTCCAGAAGTGTCAATGCATTGTGTATTAACTAATATTAGCTGGTCGTGTGGATGACTGATATGTTGCAGCTTTACTTCTTCAATTCTTGAAGTTGTAGGTCCAGTTTCCTTGAAAAATTTATGTTTCAATATGCTGTAAGTTTGGTCAGGGAATGGTAAATTGATAAGATCAGGATAATCGGCATCTTCATAATTTTTGATGTTTTTACCGGTTGCCTCTGAAAAATTGTAAAAAAGGAACAGCATGGTTTATTAAATGTCAGATAAAGTTACAAGCAGATATAATTATTCAGTGGTTGAATAGATAATGATATGATGAAATTGAAGAAATCATGGAAAGATTTACCACTAGACAAGATGGACATGAATGGTTCTCTTCTTGATGTTCCGCAATCAAGATGGACATAGTATATACATTTCTCACATTTGTAAATCCAAAGCTGGCTAGAAAACTTATGATTGCATACTCGGCATTTGGGATTATGTTTAGCTTTTTGGTCATGGAATGGGAAGGAATATGAGATAGTTAGTGGATGAGGATGGTCGAAAGCCTCATTTGTAGCCTCTTGAATTAGTAGTTTTTTTGGTAGAAAAGCACAATCACTTTGTACGGTGAAGTTGGAACAGGTGGTACATAGATAGAAGATCCCTTCATGCTTCTTCCCACAAGCGTTACAGTGACACAAAATCGGTGTAGAGATTGCACACACTAGTAAATGTGGGTGGCTTGGGTGATAAATGCTTTTTTTTTGGACATCCACTGCACATTTCACATCAATTTTGTAACAACTACCACTAAGACCACATTTGTTACATGTATACCATACTAAATTAGGCTTGATTCGGCTTTGACAATTATTGCATTCATTGATATTACGTATATTTTAATCGTTGCCCGAGGATAAGAGGATGTTGGTGTGACATGTGCGTTAACTCTTGTGGTAGCTCTGCACAGAATTTGTGAAGCAAGTAATCACATGAATCTATAGTACATTTATAGTAGTACCTATTATACACAGTGATGTCTTGGTGGCACCGGTTACATGGACGACGAAACTCATTTTCGACAATCAAATCATCGTTGTCTTCATCAGAGTCTTCTTCCCATTTATCTTTATTGCTTGGTGGCTGCAAATCCGCGAGTTTGAGTGGATGATCGTGTTCTAAGACCTTTATGATTATAATTATATATATTTTTTTATTTTTAAGATATGGTGTTCGTATGTGGTACATTTTCTTTTATAGCAGGGAAAAAGAAAAGTGCGATACTTGTCTTGCAAATACATGAAACTGAGAGGATCATCTTTCTTTTTCTTTTTCTTTTACTTTTTCCTTTTCTTTTTCTTACTTTTGTGCACTTATTATGTCTTTTTGTTCTTACAAGTTTCATCATGCCTTTCA
>BQNB010086938.1:0-28053 GCA_026074375.1 Tanacetum coccineum
CGATTAAGTACCTATTTTGGGCATAAACACACGATTTAGGGGGTTAAACGACCCCGAAAAAGTGTATAAAATGACACCTCATCAGCGATATAATGGAAATATTAAAGAGCCACATTTAGTCACACGGGTTACATTCGATTAAGCAAGATTCGCTAATAGAGCAATAAACATCATAATGCAAACTAATAAAGTCTGTTTTGCATAAGATGACTACTCATGTGCTTTTGCTAGAATTAGATAAATATGTGTTCAAAGTGCAAACTGATTAGTGAGTTAAATGTACATATAAACAACCATTTGGTTTGTAGTAAGTGGGTTGTTTCATACCAATTTTTTTGACCACCCCTCGAAAGCCAAAGATCACAAAAATTGATAAAAGTGTAGGGTATCAAGATCAATGTGGTGAATATAATCATATTGATTAAAGTTTACCCGAAGGAGCAGTTAATTCAGTCAGTTTTTCACTCGTGAATGCCACTACAACATGTGCTGTTGCATTTATGATTCGGGTCTGCCATAATCATATTCTGACCATTATCACTTATTGACACTTTCTCAAACTTGTTATGATTTGATTTAACAAATGAGTCAATAACAGTAGAGCTAAAAGAACTATTCGAGCCGATAGAACTATTCTTTCTAGGTTGCTAATTATGGTAAAGTGTCATGTTTGGCATATCAGAATCATGCTTCAGGTTTATAATAAACGACACAAGTGGCAATTTAGACTTAATCTTATGAATAGGTATATTTCAGTTATATTCTGTATCACATGGGTCAAATCAAAACTTGTACTACCTCCGTCCCACTTTAATTGTCATCTTTTGATTTTTTGAAGTCTTTCTTTTTCAACTTTGATTTTAATATTTTTGTTTGTGTTATATAATACTTGATGAAAATTATACCAATGAAAATACATTTAAAACCCAATTCATTCATATATTTTGCATCAAGTATTATATAACATAAATAAAATATATAAGATTAAAGTTGAAAAAAATAAGACTTAAAAAAGTCAAAAAAGGACAATAAAAGTGGGACGGAGGGAGTAACTGAAATGGAAACAGGTTGAGCAATGTCCAAAGTCTATTTGTTAGGATATTATCTATATATAAGCTATATTTGTAATCATAATTACCAAATAAGTTAGTCATACAAAAGCAAAGATATAACGACCAAGAAAGTGTTTGATGACATAATCTGGCCCTATGAGCTTACAAACTAAGGGGTGTTTGGATTAGCAGTTTTTTGGGCTTATGTGCTTATTTGATGTTGAAAAAGCTCATAAGCTCACTTTTTCGGCTAATGAGCTTATCAACTTGAGCGTATGGCTTATATAAGAATATAAGATTATATGGTTAACTTGATAAGATCATACACAGGATAAAAATAGGCTTAGAAGTTTTTCAAAGATCAAATCAGCTCATAATCCTAAAAAATTAGCTAATATAAACACCACCTAAGTATTAAGAGTGTGTAGCTCTGAAGTCTAACACGTATTATACAGAACTTTTCTAGGGCTGTTTCATTTTAAGTTTTATGAACCACGATTATCTTAAAGATGATAATACATTAAAATGTCATATAAAAATACCCATGATCCAACTATGGTCAACATGTACAGTTTAGTGGCTCAATTTTATGGAATATCTGGGTGTGTATATGTGATGCACACACACATGTATTATGTATATGCCGGTACAGATAATGAAATCTCAATTTGTCAACTTTCTTTCTTATCAAAAGGTCCACAACCAACTGACCCTTGTATATACATTAGTCTTCTAATTTAGGCACATATAACTGCCATAAATATATACCCTTATAATAATGCGTGAGAGGTATGTAACATAATACATGAAAACCCTACGGATCAGCAACATCATAAACCCGCTTAGATGCATTTAACCTTAAACACATCCCTATTAATCTAACCAAAAAGATTCACCACATTTCTAATCTATTATATAAAAAAAACTGTGTCTACATTATATGATATACACCCAATACCAGTAGTTTATTACCTATAATAGTGAACTTTGTATTGCACATGCCAATCAAGTGTGTCTGATTTCCTTTAGCACAAAGTATATGCTTGAAGCAGATTTCATCTGATATATGATCATGGAACTTTTGGGAAAACAGGAGCTGCAAACATATCCATTAGAAAGTTCACATAACAATATTAAGATGTAGATAAAAAAAATCGCTGCAAAACTACTCGAATAACTATAAGGTAATAATATTTATAACTTACCTGCATTTTCATTGTCGGCTCAACCTTGATCCCTTGTGCTGCTGAATTACCCATCTTCGATATTTTCACTTCCACTGTTATAGCCACCAAAAGTTTCAATAATTAGATACTTACGAAGTTTTCCAGATTAGAGACCAGGATGTAATATTAAGACCAAAATAGCAGTGTAAGTTAATTAAATTTACAAATAATTATTGAAACTGACAACCTTAGCACCATATCATTCTCGAGCAAAACATTATTAATCAAGACATTCCTGTTTACAACCGAAAGAAGACAATCATTATGCAAATACGCTAATGCAAGCGCAATACTTTGGGTGATACTAACCCTTGTACCCTAATCTAGTACTGAATCTTGCCTACTCTATAAAATACATTTCCTAAACTACCCTTCTGCAAGTATTCATAAACCAAATACATCTCACCTTCTATAACATACCAAAGACGTCAAGAGGCAAAAATGTGCAAGATGTCTTCATTGTTTACCCATTTTCAATCAGATGGAGAGGATTGGTTTGATGGTTGTAGTGACAATAAAGTTGGGTGCCAAACCCAATGCGGTTATTCATACACATGATTCAATGAATAGTAATAATTGTGTCACAAAAAAGTATTACCAATGGTAATACCTCAAACCCCTTTAGCTTTGCTCTTCTCCTTGTCCTTCCCTTTATCCATTTTAGGCAGGAATTTCTTATCGCGTCCAAAGCCTGCAAAAAAGAAATTAGGATTTCAAAAAGCTGGTATTTTTTAGTTGCTTCAGACCTATCATGTCCATCGAGTATCTACAATCACAAGTGACTTAAAAGCAACACGGAATTGCTTATTCAAATCTGACAAAAACAGTTCTAAGGGGGTGTTTTGGGATTGCTTATCTGCTTTAATTGTATAGACAACTTCCTTGACATCAAAGGCCTTTTCCATCGGGTTCATTACATACATGGTTGTTGCAATGTACATAGCTCCCATAAAATAACTCCAAAGCTGTAAACATTAAACCTGCATTGCATTAATAAAAAAAATGAACAGACCTAATATACGCACTAAATTATACAATTTATTTACATAACTACAAAAGAATAATAATTCGCAATTCACATAAACGAATTTTTAAGCAATTGATAGGAATTAATGATTAAAAGCCTAACCCATACATGTGATGAAACGACTTCCCTTTATTTTGTCAATTTTCCTCTGAGTATTAGTCAGAATAGTTACAAATTCATTACCAGGTTGCTTAGGAGCTGCATTCAAGAAATAGGAAGCACAATGTGAAAGATATATAGTAATATAACATGTCATGTTATAAAGATGAAACTTAACATTGATATACCCTTTTTAAAAAACAGAGATATCATATCACCTGTAACTTATACAATTCCCCAAAACAAAAAATTATGCTAATCTAAACACCCACAATGTTTACGTGTATAAAACATTCACACAATGATATACAACAATGATTTAAAAATTTGAAAACGAAATACCTTATAATATTTATTGATAGTTACACTATATGAATCGTCAATCCGATCTACAAAAACCACAAACGTAATGATAATCGTATATTTTCAGGGTTTAATTTTACACAAGCAATTCACTAAACAATTGATTTACAATTACATAATAATAACGAAAAAGAAACACATCTTGGAATCAAAGATGATATACCTTGGCTTTGGAATCAAATTTGTTGAGAGAAGATTGAAAAGAGACACACTTCAAATCAAAATCACATACATTTATTATCATCGATCTCGATTTTATTTTTGTTGATGGAACCTAATACAAAGCCTTAAAGAATTTTTTTTTGGTTTTGGGTTTAGTTTTGTAATCGTGGTTTTAATTTGGGGGATTTTAAATTTGGAAATGCCGCGTGAGAAGGGAGTCAGTTTTAGTCTATCTAAAGGAGCAGGTAAATCAGTTTCGGTTGAATGAGAGAATGACAGGATTGTGTTAATTTTGAAAAAAGGCATTGAGGTGTTATAATAAGATATCAATTTTGTTTTGAAATGTCTTACACAATGTCTAGCCTGCTCTAGTGGTTGAGAGTGAGACATTTATTTCTAAAACAACTAACCCGTGTTCGAATATGCCTAGTGCAAGATTTTTAAAAAATTTCCAAAAAATCATGCTTACTATGTGTCTATGTAGGCAATGAGGTGGCATATAAAACATCAAATTTCGTGACATGGCAATTAGTGACATGGACGGTTTGATGACATGTTTTTAATGACATGTCGTAAACTGTTCTATATATAAGTAAAGATTTTAAAGGCTTAAAGCTAATTAGCTAAGTAAAAAAGATTAAGTTGAGCTTATACTGAATTATTTTGGGCTTCTATGGAGTCAAAATGTCTTTCTTAAGTTGAGCCCATATGTCTTTTTTATGACTTATGTATATACGTAGGTGTTAGGAATACGAAAATCCTAAGAAAGTATCGGTCACTCCATAGATAACTGTCGTTAGCTCGTTTAGTTATTTTGGAACCTTAATAGGCTAAGTTAGGAAAAGCCCATGGAAATCCCATGTAAGCCCATCCATGGCCGACCTCATTAGGGTATTTATACACCTCTTCATGCCTTGGAGAGGTGGTTGGTTGTTCATTTTTTACACATTAATACAAATTCTCTTATATGTTTACTTTCTCTCTCTAAGTGTTCATCCAACCCACTCTCTCTCTAGAATGTTATTAGATTAGTATTTAATTGGTATCAAGAGCCATGGAGTGGTGTGCTTAGATTTTGTGTTTACTTGTTGTTTTTTTGGTTCGTGTGTTTTACTTCAAAAAAGGCCTCATCTTTAGATTTTTTTTCTTGTTTTCTAAGCTTAAATTTCACACTAAAAGATCATCTACATAGGTATCTTTGATCTAGTATCCTTGGATATAGGTGTGTGTGCTTAGATTCATACAAAAATCTCTTATTTTGTGTCATTTTGGGTTCGTTAGCTTTATAAAGGTCAAAATCTTGATTTTAAATTTTTCGGCTTAAAAACCTTAAAATTTTCATTTTTGTTGTCCCTATAGGCTTAGTAACACTTTTGGTATAAAAATTTTTGGAAAACAATCGTCAAAAACGTGTCTTTTTGAGTTTTGAAAATGTGGGTTTCAAGAAATAACCGATCTAGTATTTTTTGTTAGTACCGATCTAGTTTTTCTTCAATGATAACCGAACTAGTAGTTTTCAGTGAGAACCGATCTAGTATTTTTTGTGAGTACCGATCTAGTTTTTCTTCAGTGATAACCGAACTAGTAGTTTTCAGTGAGAACCGATCTAGTATTTTTTGTGAGTACCGATCTAGTTTTTCTTCAATGATAACCGAACTAGTAGTTTTCAGTGAGAACCGATCTAGTATTTTTTAGTGAGAACCGATCTAGTATTTTTCAGTGAGTACCGATATAGTTTTCTTCAGTGAGAACCGAACTAGTAGTTTTCAGTAAGAACCGATCTAGTATTTTTCAGTGAGAACCGAACTAGATATTTTTCAGTGAGAACCGATCTAGTATTTTTCAGTGAGAACCGATCTAGTATTTTTCAGTGAGAACCGATCTAGTATTTTTCAGTGAGAACCGAACTAGATATTTTTCAGTGAGAACCGATCTAGTATTTTTCAGTGAGAACCGATCTAGTATTTTTCAGTGAGAACCGATCTAGTATTTTTCAGTGAGTACCGATCTAGTTTTCTTCAGTGATAACCGATCTAGTCGCTCTCAAAGACCACCGAACTAGTCAAGTTTAATAGAAACCGAACAACTCAAATTTCCAAATTATACGGTTTATTTCTTTGACTTGTAAAATCCCGTGAAACATTAATTTGTTTTCCTGGTTTTGTCAAGAATTGTAAAATCCCGTGTAGTTTCAAGAATTAAAACACTTAAAAGACAACTTAATCAAACACAATTTCTTTCTACCACCGTTCGATCCGACAATAATCTTTTAACATACAAATTTCTCAATGACGACTCTTGCTGACAAAGCAATTCTGTCGGGTGCTGACAATCGTCCACCTATGTTGGAAAAAGATATGTATGATTCTTGGAAAAGCATAATGGAGCTATACATGATGAATAGACAACATGGACGAATGATCCTTGAATCCGTTGAAAATGGTCCACTCATCTGGCCTTCAATTGAGGAAAATGGAGTGACAAGACCAAAGAAATATTCTGAGTTATCTGCTACGGAAGCAATTCAAGCTGATTGTGATATCAAGGCAACAAATATCATTCTCCAAGGACTACCACCTGAGGTCTATGCATTGGTTAGCAATCATAAAGTCGCCAAGGAACTTTGGGAAAGAATTCAACTTCTCATGCAAGGAACTTCATTGACGAAACAAGAAAGAGAGTGTAAGCTTTATGATGAATTCGATAAGTTTGCTTATAAGAAGGGGAAACACTACGTGATTTCTACTTGAGATTTTCACTGCTACTCAACGACATGAACATCTACAATATGAAATAGAACAACTTTTTCAAGTAACACCAGTTTATTGGATATCTTCCTCCTGAGTGGAGCAAATTTATGACAGATGTCAAACTGGTTTAGGATTTGCACACAACTAACATTGATCAGCTTCATGCTTACTTGGAATAACATTAATTTCATGCAAATAAGGTTTGTTTAATGCATGAACGCAACTCAGATCCGCTTGCTTTGATTGCAACCCATTAGATGACCTAGTCTCCTTATCCAACTCATCAACACTCATACCAAAACTCTCAATTTCAACCACAAGTTTCACCATATCAGTCTCTACAGCATGGTTCACCTTATCAGTACTCCACAATACTCAATTATCCATCATCATCACCTCTTTCAATCATCTTATCCCATCCAATGTATTATCAATCCATCATTCATCACAATGGTTTATTCTTCACCATCATTCATTCCCTTAATTGGAATAATGCTCACTAGTTAACTAGACAAACTGAATTCCTCAACGATACCAATGTCTAAATAATTCCAGTGTTCTAGAAAGGTGATGATATAATGGAGCCATTAATCACATGAAGTCTTTTTTTTACTGCTGTTGTCACTTCGTCGCGACTAGTCTCTTGGATATGTCGGTCATCACCACTAACCAGCTGAGGAATTCATCAAACCCAAGGCAACAGGCTACCATTAATGATGGGAGAGTGACCTTACAACCAATTTAGGTGAGGCACACTTCTTTTGATGCGGGTATTACAAGGACCTACATTCCAGGAGCAAGTAAAAGCAATTCTAGGAAACAAAGGACTGTTATTTGTTACAACTGCAAAGGGGAAGGACACATGTCTAAACAGTGCACTAAACCTAAGAGGAAATGAGATGATTCGTAGTTTAAGGATAAAGTGTTATTGGAATAAGCTCAAGCAAATGGTCAAATTTTACATGAGGAGGAACTAGCATTTTTGGCAGATGCAGGAATTGCAGAAGGTCAAGCCACACAGACTGTCATTACTCACAACGCTGCTTATCAAGCTTGGATGCATATGCCTCTGATTGTGATGAACTCAACACTGCCAAAGTTGCTCTCATGGCGAATTTGTCTCATTTTGGTTCAGATGCTCTCGCTGAGGTACACAATCATGATAATGTGGATAACAATATGATTAATCAAGCTGTGCAGGCGATGCCGTCTTCTGAACAGTCGAATGTTGTGAATCATTCAGAGACTGAAATAACCAGTGATAGCAATATCATTCCTTATTCTCAGTATGTGATTGAATCACAACAGGCAGCTGTTTAGAATTCTAACTCTTCTGCACAACAAGATGCACTGATATTATCTATGATTGAACAACTGAAAACCCAAGTAGTTAATTGTACCAAGATAAATCTGGACAATAAAAGTGTCAATGATACTTTAACTGCTGAGCTTGAAAGATATAAGGAACAAGTTAAAGTTTTGAAAGAAGGACAAAATGTTGATTTAAGGAGTAATAATAACGTTTCAGATTCAAGTGCACAGTCTGTAGAGATTGATCGTCTTAAACAAACTCTTTCTGAACATTTAAAAGAAAAGGAATCTTTAATGCAAACAGTTACTCTTCTCAAAAATGATTTTAAGAAAGAAGAATCTAGGAACATCGATAGAGAGATTGCGTTAGAAAAGAAGATCAAACAACTAGATAATATTGTTTTTAAAAGATATCAATCTTCATAAACTGTTCACATGTTGACGAAACCTTAGTTTTCTATGATCATACCACTAAACAAGCTCTAGGTTTTCAAAATCCTTTCTATCTAAAGAAAGCTCAGCAGTTGGAACCAAAGCTTTATGATGGTAATGTCATTAAGAATACGAGTGCTATTGTGATTCCTGACTCCGAAGAGACCCTAATGCTTGCTGAAGAGAGTC
This sequence comes from Tanacetum coccineum, assembly GCA_026074375.1. Lineage (NCBI taxonomy): Eukaryota > Viridiplantae > Streptophyta > Magnoliopsida > Asterales > Asteraceae > Tanacetum > Tanacetum coccineum. Next base: position 8,612 of record BQNB010086938.1, read on the forward strand.
GTTCCAAAATGCTTTTAAAACAAAAAGATCCTATGATGTTAGAAAAGAAAGTCAATACTACACCAGTCGATTATGCTGTTCTTAACCAACTTTCTCAAGATTTTGAAACACGATTTGTTCCACAAACTGAATTATCTGCTGAACAAGCCTTTTGGGTCTCCAACACTGTGAATATCTCTAGATCCCACTTCTTTCTAGTAGATCCCACCAAGTTAGGTTCCAAAAGAACTTCCTAAAGTCAGCATGGTTAATACGAGTTTGAAGAAACTTAAACACCATCTTGCTGGTTTTGACGTGGTTGTCAAAGAAAGAACCACGGCCACAGCCATCACTGAGGGGTCGTGGGGGTTCGAACATACAAAAGCTTGTTTTAGGGATGAAATAATTCCATTTGTAAAAGCTCTGAAGGACTTATTTAATACATTCGATCAATTTTTGATTGAGATAACTTTCGGAAGTCCAAAATGTCTTTTATCAAATGGAACAGGCTGTGGAACAATATCGTTTAGAGTCAAAAACGTTTGAAAAAGTTTTGAACAAAAATGAACGACTCTTGGAACAAGTCATTAACAAAGATATTGTGAACATAATTATGAATTCTTCTGTGGATAATGCTTCTGTGAATGTGCATGATTGTGAAAAGTGTCTAAAACTGAGACTAGTCATCTCAACAACAAAGGATTTCGTTAAAAAAAGAGATTTACGATAAACTGTTCAAAAGTTTTACCACTCTTGAAAAACATTGCATCTCTTTAGAAGTTGATACTCAACTTAATCAGGAAATTTTTCAAAGGGACAATTCTGTTTCAAATCAAAGTGCTCCAAGTTTTGATCAATTGTTTGAATTAAATGAATTGAAAGCTCAGTCCCAAGAGAAAGACACGGTCATAAAGAAGTTGAAAGAGAGAATTAAATCTCTAAGTGGAAAAATGAATGAGGATAAGATCAAAAAGGACTTAGAGGAGATTGAAACAATAAATATTGAATTGGATCATAGGGTGTCAAAGCTTATTGCTGAGAATGAGCATTTGAAACAGACCTATAAGCAACTTTATGACTCGATTAAACCAGCACATATTCGATCAAAAGAACAATGTGATGATTTAATTAATCAAGTCAATCTAAAGTCTGCGGAAATCTTTGATTTAAATGCTAATCTTCAGGAAAAAGTTTTGGTAATTACATCTCTCAAGGATGATTTAAAGAAACTTAAAGGAAATGCTCTAGTTGATAATGCTGTTATGAAAAACACTATTGATCCAAAGATGCTTAAGATTGATGTGGAACCAATAACCCCTAAATTGTTGAATAAAAAAACAGCTCACTCTGCCTATATTAAGCACACTCAGGAAGAAGCTACCATTCTTAAGGATCTAGTTGAACAGGTTAAATCAAAATGTCCACTAGATCATTCTTTAGAATCCGCCTGTAGGTATGCTAAACTAATTCAGGAGTTGCTTACAAACATCAGTAAAACCTGCCCTAGTATCAACAATACTGATGGAAAATTAGTGGTTGTGACCCCAAAGAACAAGGACAAAAGAGTTAGATTCACTGATCCCGTTACATCATCAGGAAACACAATCATAAAAACAGCCTCAACATCAAACCTAGTTTTTAACAAACCTATGTTGTCTTCTACAGGAGTAAAACCATCTACTAGTGCTAGCGGATCACAGCCTTCAGGCAATATAAAGAAAGATAAGATTCTGCAAACACCAAGTAGTACTCAGAAGAATAAAGTAGAAGCCCACCCAAGAAAAGTTAAATCTAGTTTGAAAAATAAAGACTGTGTTGTTGCACCTAATGGAACTGCTAATGTGCAGCATTCCAAGCTTAAAAGTGTCATTTTCATAAATTAGGGGTCATAATTGTCATTACTTGAATGTTTAATGTCCAAAACGAAATTTATTATTAAGGTTTTTAAGAGGCACATAGGGTCATTATATAAATTCTACGTTACGGTCTCAGTTATTATTAAACACCCAGTTAATGATTCCCTAACTACATTGCCGGCCCATGGGCCTCGGCTTGGTCTGGCCTAACGCACACACAAACTTACCTCAAACATGAATACGAGCGTTTGGTCTCGGTTGGACTCTTGGGCTACCACGGCCCCGTACTACAACTATTTAATAAGCCCGAAAACAATAGCTCATAAGCCCACACTTAATACCGAAATATTTAAGCCAATTAGTCCCTATATGAACCGAAAATCATTTGAGCCATAAGTCCTTATATGAACCGAAAATCATTGAAGTTTTATAATCCCATTTTGATTTAAGCCGAAAAAACAATAATATCATTATGCCTTCATGTAAACCGTAGCCCTTTGTTACACAAAAAGGAAGGTATGCGAGCCCATAGGGTCTCGGCCTTGGTTCTCTTTTGCGTCTTTAGGTCACTCGGACATCAGTCCCAAACAACATATGTGTACCGAGTACCCCTTGGGGTCTCGGCTTGGCCTTGGTTCGAACACGCACGCGACATGATTAATAAAACAATGTATATACGTGTGCCGAGTACTAGGGTACTCGGCTTGGTTCTTGTCGGTTACTACACTACTAGACGTGAATAAATAGAAGTGTACATGTGTGTGCCAAGTCCCTTAGGGGAACTCGGCTTGGTCTCGGTTCGAACAATACCCAGCGAACAACAATTCCCAATTTCAAAAACATGTATGCCGAGCCCATAGGGGTCTCGGCTTGGTTCTATGGTCGAAACAAACGCACGCGGCATGATCTCCATAATAAAACATTTGTATATATGCCGAGTACCCTTAAGGGTCTCGGCTTGGCCTTTGGTTCGACCACAACCACTCGGCAAACCAACATATATTTTTATCATCATATGTGCCGAGTACCCATGGGGTCTCGGCTTGATTTCTCTTTTCTTTTTCCTTTTTGGTCAAAACCCACCCGACAACTCTTAACTCTTGTCTAGTCGATTCGTTTATCAAACAATGAGTGGTAATCCATTTAAACCTTTCAAGTTACATGTACAATCTTTAATATTTCATGTGATAGATTTTCATGCATGCATAATTGATTAAAGGAAATAATAAAAAGGGTTTTATTAAATACCGGGTGTGGGGATTGATCAAGGATCAATCAAGGATCGGATACACCGAGAATTTACGAACCAAAGGTCGAATCTTGCTCCTTCTTCCTTGTGGTGCCGCCGGTTTATAGAAATTTTTAGGGTTTCTTATTTTTAATTCTTGTAACAATAAATGAGATAAAATCTAGTTCCCTGGAATTAATAGATAGGGACATGGGCTTGGGCCTTTAAAATTGGACTTGGGCCTTTTCTTTTCTTGTGCATTGCCGAAATTTCATAAGCCCATAAGTAGCTATTATGTAGTTTTTAGTTTATGTCATATTTCGCGTGTTCGTGTATTCATGATTCGTAAATTTTATTTTCTTACGTTACTTGTCATGATAATTAATTCATAAGTTTTCTTGTCGATTTCATTGCTTATTAGAATTTTTAAATTTCATGGTATTTTCATGTGGGTTTTACAACTCTTCCCCTCTTAAAAGAATAATTCGTCCTCGAATTAGAAACATGGTACGACTGAAAAGAACATACCAGATCATGGAAGAAAATGAGGATAGGAAGTCCGTATAGACTCCTCGGTTTCCCAAGTGGCTTCCCGTTCAGGATGATTCCTCCAAAGGATTTTAACGAAAGGAATAGTCTTGTTCCTCATGACTCTGACTTGCCGGTCTAGAATAGACTCAGGCTCTTCCGTGTAAGATAAATCTTCACGGATCTGACCAAATGGATAAGAGACAACGTGGAGATGATGATACTTGTAACCTCTGAGTAAAGATACATGAAATACGTTGTGAACATGAGAGAGTGGGGAAGGGTTACGCCTCACGATAAGAACCTTACACACGCGTTCAAGAATATCAAATGGTCTCTATAAAAACGAGAGGACTAAGCTTGCCTTATACCAAAACGCTCGACTCCACGTGTAGTCGTTACTTTCAAAAATACATGTACACCCGCTGATATTCTAACAATCTGCGATGCTTATCAGCATAACTCTTCTGACGTGTCTGAGTTCTTAAGCTTTTCTCACCTGGCGACATGCGACCTTCTAATTTGGTCACCTCAATCATCTCTGGTGCCCTCAGACCGCTCACCACCTCCCACCCCCCCAAACTACGATCCTCAACAGATAGAGCACGGCATTTTTCCTACCGTAATGACATCCTCAAGGGAGCGCACATTGTACTTGCATTCCAATGTTATTTTTACGCGAATCAACTAAACAGATGTAGTCATCCCAATTTCCTGTCCATTCTAATGCACTTGACGTAAAAGTCCTCCAGTGTCTGAATCGTATTACGTTCTGACTGTCCGTATGTCTCTGGATGAAAGCCGTACTGAAACTTGAGCCTGGTTACCCCCAAGCGTTCTGTAAACCTTTCCAGAAACGGGAACGTTGAAACGTGGATCTCTATCGGATTACGATTGCTGATGGGTACGTGTAGTTCGAACGATTTCTTGCTGGACATCTCTGCCAATATACTGATGGAAAAAATCCTTTCGAAAGGAAGGAATATGCGCGGTCTTGGTTAAACGATCCACGACAAACAGATAGCGTGTGGTTCCTCTTGAGTCCCGTGTGGTAAAACTGTAACGAAATCATAGATATTTCGTTCCCATTTCCAACAGTGAATCTCTTAATGGTTGTAGTTAACCCACTTGCACGCTGAAGTTCGATCTTTACTTGTGACAGATAAACACTTTGATACGATTGTTGCTACATTCGTTTCATCCACTCCACCAGAAAGTGTTGCTTGAGATCATGATACATTTCGTCGAACCGGGATGGATAGAGAAAAGGAGAACTATGAGCTTCGGTCATCAAAACCTCTCTGAAGTGCAGCGATCTTCTGGTACACATAACTTAGTGCTCTCTGCAAGAATGCCTATCACTTATCAACATTGGAATCTCGGTCAGCTTGTCTAAATTATGAGTTGATTGACCAGATTTCACCTATCATCCTTCTTGAGCTGACCTTAATCTGGAGAAATTAAGTTAGGGCTCAACCTCAGATAGCCAGACAACCATTCTGTCCACCGAACACATTACTTCTATGTCCAAACGTTCCAGATCTACGAATAATCTCTTCTTCTACTTTGATGCGGCTATCATTCCTGATTTCCTACTTATAACGCCGTCAGCCACCACATTTGCTTTCTCTGGATGATACTGATTGTTGGTGTATTCTAATTCCTTTAGTAACTCTAAACCAACGTCTCTTGTCTCATATTTAATTCTCGACTGAGTGAAAATATACTTGAGACTTTTATGATCGGTGAAATGTCACATGATTCGCCATACAAGTGTGTCTCTTAAATTTTACAGTGCGAAGACAACAGCTGCTAATTCTAGGTCATGGGTAGGATAGTTCACCTCATAAGGTTTTAGCTGTCGTGATGCATAGGCAATCACTTTCCCATGCTGCATGAGTACACAACCCAGACCTTTCTTTGAAGCATCACTATAAATCTGAAATCCACCTGAACCGGATGGGAGAGTAAGGATAGGTGCGGAGACTAAACGCTGCTTAAGCTCTTCGAAGCTCTCCTCTCGCTCGTCGTTCCAAACAAACTTCTCACCCTTTCGCATGAGCTTAGTCAAGGTAAGGGCCTAGTCGTGAAAAACCCATCCTACAAATCTGCGATAATAGCATGCTAATCGAGGAAAGAGAAAAACTCCTTAATTCAGTCTCTGAGTCGGTCTTGGCCACTTTAGTGATAGCCTACCTTCGCCGGATCCATGGTTAATCCCTTCTGTGAAACTATGTGACCCAGAAAGCCACTATAATAACAAATTCGCACTTGGAAAACTTGGCATATAGTTTCTCTTGTCGTAAGATCTGTAAAACAGTGCGAAGATGGTCCTCATGTTCCTCTTTAGATTTAGAAAAAACCAGAATATCATCGATGAATACGATGACGAACTTGTCTAAGAATTCATGAAAGATTCGGTTCATCAAGTCCATAAACACTGCTGGAGCATTCGTGAGACCAAAAGGCATAACCAGAAATTCATAGTGGCCATAACGTGTACGAAAAGCAGTCTTGGAAATATCCTGCTCTTTCACTCGTAACTGATGGTAACCGATCTTAAATCTATCTTGGAGAAATGCTTAGCACCCTGAAGCTGATCGAATAAATCGTCAATACGTGGAAGGGGATAACGATTTAAGGATAGTATCTTGTTTAATTCACGGTAGTCGATACACAATTATGCTTACCGTCTTTTTTCTTGAATCGAACAAACTGGTGACCAACCCATGGCGATACACTTGGGCGGATAAAACTCGCTCCAACAACTCTTGCAACTTGATCCTTCAACTCTTTCAACTCAATCGGAGCCATGCGATAAGGAGCCTTGGAGATTGGCTCTGCTCCTGGAATAAGCTCAATGTTGAATTCAACATCGCGAATGGGTGGAATTCCTGGAAGTTCTTCTGGAAATACGTCTTGAAATTCGGAAACAATTGGCTGATCATGAATAGAAGAAACATCTGAGCGTGTCATGAATATTAGTAGGAACCTTCACAGCCGTGAGATTAATAGAGTACGTGCTTCTAAAGCAGTAATGTTTTCATAGATTTTCCGGTAGGGAACCAATGATAAATAAATTCAGGAGTATGATATTGCCGAATATAATCACGACGGAATGACACGTCAATCGTAGCATGGTGCGATGATAACCAGTCCATACCAGGATTATATCAAACTCACCATGTCTAAGGAAGCGCATTAAACTGAAAGGATCTTGTCATTAACTGTAGAGGATGTCTCTATACACATGGGTAATACGTGCGGAGTCTTTCATGGGTGTGGTTATACATAAACACAATGGTCAAGTGGTACAGAGAAAGGTGTCATAGTCAAAACATGAGGCAAACTGTAGATATCACAGAATGTGTTTTGCACCCGTATCAAATAAAACAATTAGCGCACGTTCCGAAAATAAATAATGCACCAGTGATGTACCTGTAGTATTTAGCAGCCTGGTCCTGATTGTCTAGCGCGAACATACCAGTCGCGGGCGCTCTCCTACACGTGTTTATCATCGTCCTGAACTCACGGCGACCGGGATCGCCCCCAGATGCCAACCCTTCCCCCCCCCACGTCCTCCGTTTCCCTACTCCCCCCCGCTCCTACCGCCAACCCCTCCCTCCGTCCTTCCTCTCTCGCGCCCGATTCCACTCCCCTGCTCCGTCTCCGCCCCCCTTCCGATACCTTCGCCTCCCGCTAACAGCACCCGTCCTACCCCCATCCGCACCCGCATTCCCCGCACACCACCTCTCCGACCTCCCAGTGCCCGGCGCCGTCCGCCCCATCCCGCTCCCTCGATCCTCCTGCCCTCCCGAACACACCCCCCACGTTTACCTGATATCCCCCTTTCACTTCTCCTCCTCCTGCTCCTCACCCACACAGCAAAAGACGGCCTGATGCGTCTGGCTTTTGTCAGCATAACCAGACGAACTAGCCCCCGTGTTCTTCTTGCAATCTCGCTGGAAGATGACCAGCTTGACCGCACTTAAAACATGTAACTGCAGGCACGACGACACTTCATGGGTGTCTTCGTCCACATGTGGTGCAGACTGGGTTAAGTATAACACTCGGACGGTGCCTTTGTTTTGCTGGGAAAACAGAGTTGTAGCGCGGGTTGTGGGTGGGATGCTGACCCCTGTTCGTGTCGCGTCCCAGCACCAGTTGTTCCTGTTGTTGTCAACGGGAGTGGATTGTTGCTATTGTCGTATACGGTAGTTACCACTTATCCCCTGCCTGTTGACCCATGACGGTCCATTCTCTGGTCATGACCCCCTGGTGACTATTCTACGCTGATTAGACGATGATGTGGTCCCCACTCTTATGCCTCTTGTCTGAATCGTTCAGCCTTGTCATAATCATCCCTGTCTCGGAGGATTCTCATGTTGCGTTTAAGCTATAGAGATCTGCCAACTTGAGCAACATCATGTTAAACTCCATGCATTAGGATACGGTCTAGGATTCGACTTGTGCAAAGACCCCCAACGAAAGTTCTTGGCCTGCTCCTCTGCAGTGCCAGCAGCCTGCCCAAGAAATCCAGCTATACGGATAAAACGCTGCATAAACTCATTACTGCTCTCGCCTGCCCTTTGGCGAAGAGAATGATACTCTCGCTTTAAGCGCTCTTGCTCAGCTCGAGGGAGGTGGGGGGGTAAAAAAAAAAAAAAAAATGGACGGAGGAAACAACCTCCTTGAAATCTTGCCCATGACAAAGTGAGAATCCATGCATTCCTCCTTTGGCCTTTGCTTGTAGGCCTTCACCTGCTTGGCGCGTCACCTCAAACTTAATAATCAGGCTAACCTCGTGCTTTAAACACATCATCACAACCACATTACATTCAAAAGATTTCCATGTGAGAGGATCCAGTTCTCAGCATCATGGAGTTAGCCTTATCGAACGTCGGGGACTTTTGCTTTGTTAAAGCGTTCCAAGCAGGTATGAATAGTGACTGGTGGAGGGATTTCCACCCTGAGCACTAGCACCATTACGGTACTCTTCACGAACTTGTTCACGGATCTGTGGAAGCATAGCAGTTACGGCTGCCTGGACAGCTGCAGCGAGTTCAGCATCTGTACGTGTGTTCACCATCTGGCATTTAAAAAAAATATTTTAAAGGTTAAGCGGTTAAAACGGTCAAAACATGAATGAAGGAACGTCGATTCTGAAGGAACCTAATATCTACCCAATCCACTAGGTCAAGTTTTAGACGCCTTATAGGTCGAAAGCCTTGGGCTCTGATTACCATTAATTTGTAACACCCTCTCTGATGAAAGGCACACCTATATATTTTATTTATCATCACTTCATAACCATGGCGTCATATCAAAGCATAAAAGGCATAAAACATAACTGATAACGTAACAAGGTGGAAAGCCGGAAACAAACATCGGCTCCCATTATGAAGTTTAACATGCATAAATGTAAAGGAAGTTTGAAGAACAAAACATGTGTCCAAAACCATTATGTCTTTGCATTAGTGTTCACGATTAATAGAAGGGAAGCTAAAGGGTCTCTTCCTAAGCACAATCTCTCATGCCCAACTCCCTCTAGTTACCTGCCGTATAAGAAAGAGAATGAAAAGAATACGGCTGAGCATAACGCTCAGTGAACGGATATAATGATAATGAAATAATAAACATAAGTCCTGGATAAGGAATATAAGCAGCGGAAAGAGATAGATTCCATGAGTGTCATGAGGAAACCTGGTGGAAACTATGTCATGAAGTATAGCATTGAACATGTAAAATCATGGTGTTATGATGGATATAGCTTCTGATTTACTTTGTTATTCCATTTTACCAGGCTTAAACCTCCACATATGATTTATAATGGTATGTCATAGTCAGCATAACATAGCAATAAGGGTTTGCCCACGAGCTCATATAATCATACATAATAATAACGTGCATACATGCATAAAGTAGAGGGGATGCCTCAACATGTACTAGAGGGGTGACCTCTTATAATAAAATGGGTGGGGGATTCAACTCCAATGTGATGGGTTGTAGGAAGCCACACACCACCCAATCACCATGAAACGTATTTAAACATGTAAACTAGGATGCCCCCATACGCCCCGAATAATAATGGCCAGACATGAATAAAGTAACATGAAAAAGGGACGCAGCGTGAAAATCACTTCAAAGCGAAGAAAGAGTCATGACACAGCGTGCCCTCAAGTGTAATTGGTCATGGATACCTCCATACTAGGTGGTAAGTCACATAAATCATGGTCATGCATATATATATAGCTCGGGCAGTGGGACATGAAATAAACATGAAATAAATCATGGCAAAACATAGAAATGGGGAAGCATAGCAGTTCTGGGGAAATGAATCATGGAATAGGATAGGAATGTCTTACTGAAAAGGACGGAATATCCGTATGGACAATGAAGCAGTGAAAGGAAGAAAACCGAAAAGGTACTACTACGTCTTCAAGGTGCTAGCTTGATAAAGAGCTTTGTATAAGTTACTTGTGCCATGATTTAAGTTTTTCTATTTTTATTAACTTTTCTACTTTTGGTGAATTTCCTTGAATTGGATATACTTGTATGTTTCTTGGATTGTTATATTTCCTATATTTGATATCTTGTTTACTTGGTATTCTAAAGTAGTAACTTTCTTATTTAGTAAGTTCCAAAATATAGCAAGTTTTTTAAAATAGCCAGCTTTCTAAAAATATCAGGTTTCCGTGTAAAATAGTAACTTTCTTAAAAATGCAGGTTTCCATTTCTTGTGTCTTGGATAATAAATAATCTATTGTTATTTATTTAGATAAATCATGTTATTTAATATACTTTAGTTATAATTGGTAATTAATTATAATTAAGGACATAATGTCATTTTCATGATTTCAAGGGTAAAACTGTAGTTAATTAAAGTTAAAGGGTCTAAAGTGTCATTTTCATAAATTAGGGGTCATAATTGTCATTACTTGAATGTTTAATGTCCAAAACGAAATTTATTAAAGTTAAGGTTTTAAGAGGCACTTAGGGTAATTATATAAATTCCCGACGGTCACAGTTATTATTAAAACACCCAGTCATGATCCCATACCTACATTGCCGAGCCCATTGGGCCTCGGCTTGGTCTTGGGCCTAACGCACACACAACATACCTCAAACATGAATACCGAGCCCATTGGGCCTCGGTTGGACTCTTGGGCTACACGGCCCGTACTACAACAATAATAAGCCCGAAACAACTAGCTCATAAGCCCACACTTAAACCGAAAAATATTATCAAGCCCCAATTAGTCCATTATGACGAAAATCCATTTGAGCATTAAGTCCTTATATGAGCGAAAAATCATTGAGTTTTATAATCCCTTTTGATTTAAGCCGAGAGAAACAAATGGAATGATTTCTTCTTGAGGTTTTCACTATAATGAGACTTTCCCTATAACGCGGTTATACCAGTCATAAGATCTGTAATGATATATTTTGAGATACCCATTTTGATGGATTAAATATCCTGGACAAACCTAGCCAAAATTTTTGGTAGATTGAGAAGTGTAGAAACACCGAATTTTGCTGAATAAAGTTATCAGCGTCTTGTTTAGAACGAGTTTATTAAACCTTAAGTCTTTCCTTGGTCACACAATCGGATAACACAAATTTAATCTCGGGACGAGATTTCTTTAAGGGGTAGGTACTGTAACATCCGGGAATTTTCGAAATTTTAAAGGACTATTTTAATCTTTGACTTTTCGAGTCTGACTTGACCTTTTTGACTTTTGGTCGTTCATTGTCACATAAAAGCAATTACCGCGTGACCGGTAAAATTTTCGGAACATATTTTAAATAATAAATCATATTTATTATTACATCTCTCAAGGGAAAGTTATTTTTAACTTATTTGATTCGAAAACGAAAAAGGATATATATTAATTCATAGTTGATTTATCAAAAACGAACCACTAAATCACGTTTTCACGATTCGGACCCTAAAGCAATTTGATGTAAAACGATATTTCAGACAACTTTTTAGTTTTACCCGAGACTTGAAAACAAGCAGAAGAGGGCTAAAACAGCCCCGCAAAGTTTTGAAAACTGCACACAACGGGTACCGACACACAAAAATAATTAAATTTATTTTTAATTATCACTATTTATTTAATAAAAATATTAAATAAAATTATTTAATATTTTACTTATTTAAGCGTTGTTGATAACGCGAATATCCGAGTTAAAATTTCTTTTTATTTTTTTTACCAAGTCACAAAGTAGATAATAAACGTTTTAAATAAATTTTATAAAACGTTTACGAAAATTAGTCGAGTGAATACTCATTTTTATCAGAAAAATGATTTAGAAAACAATGGCGCAAGTTTCGTGCGTTGATTCATTCGTTAGGTCGCTCAAATGAGTCCCGAACCGATAGTTATCAAAATAATACTCAAAAGTTACACGTTAGGTCCCTGTGAAATATTTACAAAGTTAACCCTCAACTATTAACAACTTATCAAAAATTTTAAAACTTTTATTATATAAATTTTTTTATATATCATTTTTTCATTTCCATCTTACATACACATACACCATCTTCTTCCTCTCTCTCCCTCCCCACCGCCGGCCACCACCCCCTCCGGCCACTACCACGCCGCCGCCGCCGGAATATTTTTTCGGCGGGCTTTTCCGGCAAATACCAAAAATCCTCCCCATCTCCCGATCTATTAGATCCCCACCACCACTCTCCTCCACGCGCTTTTCCCCCCTCCGTCGGTCTCAGCCACCACTGCTACCATACTACAGCCGCACGCCACCTTCCTCCTTCGTGGCTACATCGCCATCCTCATCTTCATCTCGTCATCATCACCTCCACCAGCACACCGAAGCCACCACCTGCAACACAAGGCTACATTTGGTTTTAAACGAATTAGCACCGATGGTGCGTATGGCTACTATAAAACGCAGCAAGGATGGTTGTTTATTCATGCTATCACAAGGGCGCGTTTGGATTTGGCTGCGTGGCAGCCGAATAAGATGCGTGGGGTTTTTATAAAAACCACCAGCAAGTGTGTTCGTTTGAATGGTCATAGTTGAGGGTGCGTTGGTTTTCGTGGGGCAACAGATGGGGTGTGTTGTTTTGTGGCCTAAACAGTTATAGGGTGCGTGTGGTTTGGTCGCAAGCACCAGGGTGTGTTGGTTTTATTAGTCACAAAAAGGGTGCGTTTTGATTTAGCAAAAGCACCAGCAGGAAGCGTTTGGTTTTTATAAAAACCCACAGGGTGCGTTGGGTTGTATATGACAGCGAGAGGAGTGTGCGTTTGGACTGTTAAAAATCATTTAGGGGCGTTTGGATTCGGGTTTTAGCACCGAGTAGGGTGCGTTTGGTTTTAGCAGCGAAAGGGTGTGTTTGGTTTAACATAATTGCACCAGCAGGAAGCGTTTGGTTGGGCGGTTAACAGCAATAAGGGGTGTTTGGGACAGCAATAGGGATGTTTGGTTAGGCAGATTTTATTAAAAGGGTGTTTGGTTTGACAGTTAACACCCAAAGGGGGTGTTTGGGTGTGTGCAGAAAACTGTTAGGGTGCGTTTGGTTTAGCGAAACTAAGCACCAAAGGGTGCGTTTGGCTTAAGCCAAAAATCCCACAAAGGGTAGGTCTTGGTTGGCTGACTGAATAGCCAAAAGGGTGTGCGCCTTGGTTTATCACCACCAAGGTGCGGCTTGGTTTTGTTCTTAACACCGAAATGGGTGCGTTTGGTTTTATAGAAAAAAACAACAACTAGGGCACGTTTGGTTGGACAGAAAACGACATAGGGTGCATGTGGGTTTAGAGAAGACCACAACTGGGTTTTGTTTTGTTTGGGTTTAGCGCAGAAAAACCGCCTAGGGTGGTTCTGGAATTGCAGAATCACGACATAAGGTTCGTTTGGTTTTATAAAAAGAATTCGGACCACATATATATATATCATATGAATTTGATAATATAAAAACCGGATATATTTGGTGGTTTAATGGTTAAATAAATATGATAAATTATTACTTTGTTTAGTTTATATATAAATATGTATATATACATTTAAAACACGCGGTTTGTTGAAAAGTGGGAAAACGTTAAGTTTTATAAATATGGGGAAACGTTATATAACCGGGAAAGTCATGACGAAATTTATATAAATTTCTATAATTATTAATGTTTTACTAAAACTTTTATTATTTTAGAAACCGGTAAAGGAGACTAAGTTATATTTTAAAGATATATTAAAATATAACTATACGATTAACCATGACAATGTACGGGAAAACTATACTATTTTACATTGAGGAACTATTTTAGAACGACCGTGAAGAAACGAAATATAAGTTTATAAAATATTATTTTATATTTTATAATTGTCAGCTAGAAGATAACATAATACTTATGGTAAAAGCTTTATAAACATCGTTTAACTTAATTGGTAATCTTAAAACATACGATTACGTTTATACAAGGACTTTTTATTTAATTAAGCGGTGATTTCAAAAAACGGGTTAAACTAATTGGTTCAATTATTTACTCACACTTATTATATAATACTTGCAAAGCATTATATACTTCACGAAAATCTTTGGATTGTTTGACTTTATTATATAATTCACGGTACGAGTTATATAATAGTTTATTTTTCATATGTAAAATATACAAAATATATTACATACTTTGAGTTTATCTTTCGATTCATTTTATTTAACCAACCACCAAACTATTACCACTTGGAAATCTAAATCTTTTGTCAACGTGTCGCGGTTGACTGTACAATTTCATCGGGAACCAAATTCATTATCCTGGGCTAGTGGGACTTAGCAAGTTCAAGTTAAGCTGCTACTTCTTGATTGCGCGCTTCGTCTTCGTTGTGTCTGGCATATCAGTATGCAATCTGTTCTAATTCGTTCTACATCATCGAGGTGAGTTCATAACCTCGCTTTTCAATCTTTTGAATGTTTATAAACCCGCGAGGGGGAACATGCTTGTTTACAAATGCATTTACATGGTTGATTACAAATTGGTTTATATACTCATTTATACATCTCGCGAGGAGATACAATACTTGGTTTAGTTTTTGAACGTAAACACATACTATACTTTTATGATTACGGATTAGCTCAGGTTGTATGTTATAAAGTGATTCAATGCTGAGGGTGCCCAGGTGGGGGCATCCGGTGTAGGCACACGTAAAGTAATTCAATGCTGAGGGTGTCCAGGTGGGGGCATCCGGTGTAGGCACACGTTAAAATAATTCAATGCGAGGGTGTTCAGGGGGGAATCCGGTGTTGTAGGCACATGTAAAGTTATTCAATGCTAAGGGTGTCTTAGGTAAGGGACATTCCGGTCGTAAGCACATGGCTATTATTTTGTTAGCCATTCAGTTTCTGAGCTTTGAGTTATGTATTAATCATTGTTTTATACTTTACAAGGATATTTACTGTGCCTTGAATATTGTGGCAATACATATTGAAACATTTGTGATATTAAATTGGGCATGCATTATTTTAAATCTTTGGCGATAAGTTTAGGTATTTTGGTATACATTAAATTGGTCATGCATTCTTTATATAAATCTTTGGGGTATAGAAGATAGTATTATTAGGTAACATAAAATGTGTCGTGCATTCTTTATAAATCTTTGGGATTTTTACATGGTACTGTGATGACACAGTGGACAATTATTCATTTGAAACCTCTACATTTCATATATAAACTAACTTATGAACTCACTCACCAACTTTTTGTTGACCGTTTTTAAGCATGTTTTTTATCAGGTGATATAGATACTTGGCTTTCCTTGAAGTGCATTGAAGTCTATAACATTCAAGTTTTTCATGGTGATGCAAATATGGGACAATGTTTTAACAATTTCAAGGAAATCCAACGAGATTATTTTTTCAAACACATATTTAGAGGTCGTTTCTCCTTGTATCTAGGTGTGTAGTATGATGTAACTCCCACGGACGTACTTCCGCTGCGACACACATTTTGGGGGTGTTTATTTTGAATTTAAACCGAGTACAGACGACTTCATCAAATCAATTCATGTAGATTTTGATGAGCTGAAGTTATGGGCTTCTGAACACAGTCAGTAGGAACCCGCACTCTCATGGAATATGACTCCTGCTAACAATCAGTTCAGGCTCGTGCCAAAACCCTGCACTCCTTCAAATTATTTGTACCACCTTCCAGAATGATTGGATATTTTTGTTTAACCACTGAATAGCACTGCATATATATATTGTTGTGTTGATGAATTATTAATCCTCACCTAGTGTTAATCGACAGCCCATGAAGTTATTGCTCCTAATTAACTGATGTTAGTAGCTCTAGAATCTGATCATCAACCGGTTTATCTTCCTTCCTCAACAACAGTTGACCAAGATCCACCATCACCTAGTAACTCTCAAAGAACACCCAAAACTCAATATCCTATCCTTCCTAACGATGTTGAAGAAGACAATCATGATTTAGATGTTGCACACATGAATAACGATCCATTCTTTGGTATTACAATTCTAGAAAATGATTCTGAAGCATCTTCTTCGGATGTTATTCCTACTGTTGTGCAAACTGCTGCTCTAAACTCAGAACACGTTACCAAATGGACCAAGGATCATCCTTTAGACAACATCATCGGTGAACTCGAAAGACCTGTTTCTACAAGACTCCAACTCTATGAATAAGCTTTATTTTGTTACTACGATGCCTTTCTCACATTAGTTGAACCAAAGAACTATAAAGGCGCATTAACTCAAGCATATTGGATTGAAGCAATGCAAGAGGAGTTACATGAATTCGATCATCTTGAAGTCTAGGAACTCATTCCATGTCCAGATAAAGTGATGATTATTACTTTAAAATGGATTTATAAGGTGAAACTTGATGAAATGGGAGGAATTCTAAAGAACAAGGCTCGCTTGGTTGCTCGTGGTTACCGTCAAAAAGAGGGAATTGATTTTGAGGAATCCTTTGCTTCAGTGGCTAGACTTGATGCTATTCGAATTTTCCTCGCATATGCTGCTCACATGAATATGATTGTCTACCAAATCGATGTTAAGATGACATTCTTGAACAGCATTCCGCGTGAAGAAGTTTATGTCAAGCAACCGGACGGGTTTGTGGATCAAGACAATCCAAATCATGTGTAAAAGCTTAAAAAGGCTCTCTATGGGTTAAAACAAGTTCCTCGCGTGTAGTACGATCTACTGTCAAAGTTTCTACTCTCTCAGGAATTCTCTAAAGGAACCGTGGATCCCACATTGTTCATCAGAAGACAAGGCAAAGATATTCTCCTAGTACAAATCTATGTTGATGATATAATCTTTGCGTCTACTACACCTGAATTATATGACCAATTTTCAAAAATAATGTGTTCAAAGTTTAAGATGTTGATGATGGGAAAGATATCATTTTTCCTAGGACTACAGATTTCACAAAGTCCCAGAGGCATCTTTTTAAACCAGTCTAAATATGCTCTAGAATCATTGAAAAAATATAGTATGGAATCTAGCGACCCCATGGATACTCCCATGGTGGAGAAATCTAAACTGGATGAAGATCCACAAGGGAAAGCCGTTGACCCTACACACTATCATGGAATGGTTGGCACCCTTATGTATCTTATAGCCAGTAGACCAGACCTAACATTTGTTGTATGCATGTGTGCCCGGTATCAGGCAAAGCCTACCAAAAAGCACTTACATGCTGTAAAAAGAATCTTTAAATACCTACGAGGAACCGTAAATAGGGGACTCTGGTATCCAAAGGATTCTTCTATTGCTCTAACAGCTTATGCAGACGCTGATCACGCGGGTTGCCAAGATACTAGACGAAGTACATCTGGAAGTATGCAATTATTGGGAGACAGACTTGTTAGTTGGTCATCAAAAAGGCAGAAAAGCGCTGCGATATCCAGTACGGAAGCTGAATATATAGCCTTGTCTGGCTGTTGTGCTCAAGTCCTTTGGATGAGATCACAGCTTACCGACTATGGTCTTGGATTCAATAAAATTCCAATGTACTGTGATAACAAAAGCGCTATTGCCTTATGCTGCAACAATGTTCAACATTCTCGATCGAAGCATATTGACATCAGATTCCACTTTATCAAAGAGCAAGTGGAGAATGGAGTAGTAGAGCTTTACTTTGTCAACACGGAATATCAGCTAGCGGACATCTTCACTAAACCCCTATGCAGAGAAAGAATTGAATTTCTGATCAACAAGCTGGGAATGCGAAGTTTTACGCCTGAGACACTGAAACAGTTGGCAGATGAAGCTGAAGAATAGTGGTGGTACCTATTCTGATATCCTTGTATCATATGTATATATATTAAAAACCATAAAAACCAAAAAGATTTTTCATTTTTCAGAAAACTTTTATAAAATCAAAATACAAAAATATAAAATATTTAAAACCAAAAAAAATTAAAAAATGAGAAAAATATAAAAAGAGGTAATAATGGCATGTCTTTTGAAAATCGATAACATTTACGGTCTTAGAAATGTTATTCAATAATGATACGAGGCTGTAAATGAAGTTCGAGCAGAAGTTTCAAATGTTTTCAAAACATGCCAAAAATGGCTTGCTATTATTTCAGATAGCAACCCCGTCATCATCTTAAAGGCAAGTATTTCAAAAAAGAAAACTTGACCTCTCAACGGGAATTTATTCTCGGGCATGGTCTACTTACTGACCATGCAAAGGCTTGTGTTTACTTTGCAACACAACCCGTGCTTCCTATATTGCCATAAGTGTATGTGTCAGTGCACTTATGTGTTAAAATAAGAGAAATCTTATTTCATGGTGTTTGATTTTTTTCAAAAAAAAATAAAAAAAAATAAAAACATTGATTCATCAGAAAATGCTTTTCACAGACATTTGGCCACTGAAACAACGACTACAACTCTTTAAATAGAAAACGGGTCATTTTTTGAGGGGGAGAAAATGTCAAATGTCTTCTTTATAATAATGTACTTTAAAGGAAAAAGGTTCTAAACAATAATAGAATATCATTCTTAAGGAAAGTTAATTAAGGTTAGCTTGTGTGTGCCTTATATGTTATGTGTTTATGCCTTTAGGGAGTTAAAGTGTGAATTAAGTAATTAGGTATGCTAGTTAAAAACATTAGAGACTATTTGTGCCAATTGTTAAACTATAATTAGCTAATAAATCTTATAAGTGAAAAATTAAAGGGCTTGGTAACTTGAAGGAGTGAATGTGTGATCGGTGAGATGTACACTGTATATATATAATATATATAATAAAATATAAAATATATATATAAGTCTAAAAATCAACAAGATCAATGATACCGAGAAGTAGTATAGAGTGTTCCCGGGTCGTTTATCCCCAACGAGGCTGGACTGGAGAATCGATACAGTCGAAGATTTGAGTTTGAATGAAGGAATTGATTTGGGAGAGTGAAAAAGTCAAATTAAACAATAACGAATAAAAACGTTTTAAGAAAAACCTAAAAATTACGAAATTCAGCTAAAAAACGGAAGCACGAATCCCAAACAAAGGGGGAAAACCCTAAAATCTTTAAAAATAACCCTACGAAGAAATTTTTGCTTCTAAACTACTCTAGGGATCAAATAACGAAGAATGAAAAAGACTAGACCGAAAACGGAGTTCGTTTGACCCAAAAACGAGTCAAAACAAAATCCCGTACCCAGACCCGTTCTTTAAAAGACAAAAAGTTGTAAAAATGACCCTACGAAAATTTTTATATTTTTCCTACAAACTAGATGATAAAAGAAAATTTTCTAAAAAAGCAAAATATTTTTTTGATAATTTTTGTATTTTTTATGAATTAAATAAACTTTTAACTAAATTAAATTAAAAAAAATAGTAAATGATTACGAAAAATTC
>BQNB010086939.1:14855-28053 GCA_026074375.1 Tanacetum coccineum
CAAGTCATAAAGCTAAAAATATGGTTTCCACTAAAAGATGTTTAGAATTATTACATATGGACTTATTTGGTCCATCGGCAATTAGAAGCTATGAAGGTAATTTATATACCTTAGTTGTAGTAGATGATTATTTTAGGTATACATGGACTAGATTTCTAAAGACTAAAAATGAAGCCTTTGAGAAGTTTGAAATATTAAGTAAGAAAATTCAAAACCAACTAGGTAGTTCTATAATAGCCATAAGAACAGATCATGGTCGGGAATTTGATAATGAAGTACAATTCAGAGCTTATTGTGACGCACTAGGCATTACTCATAACTTCTCAGCTCCACGTACTCCACAATCAAATGGGGTAGTAGAAAGAAAGAATAGGACCTTACAATTAATGAATAATCCGTTCCATAAAAGTTTTGGTGTAATGCCGTTGATACGTCAACTTATATATTAAATAGAATATTAATTCGACCAATACTAGGAAAAACCCCTTATGAAATATTTAGAGGTAGGAAACCCTCTTTAGAATATTCTAAAGTATTTGGAAGCAAGTGCTTCATTTTAAATACTAAAGACTATTTAACCAAGTTTGACCCAAAGTCACACGAAGGTGTTTTTCTAGGATATTCTCAAAATAGTAAAGCCTATATAGTATTAAATAAACATACAATGAAAGTCGAAGAATCACTCAACGTGACATTCGATGAAAGTCCTCCTCCTACCAAATTATCACCATTGGTTGATGATGATGTTGGTGAAGAAGAAGCTATTAGAAATAATACTAAAGTAGTAAATAATAATAACGAAGAAGATGAGTCGATAGAAGTTGACGAAGTCGTTAACATTAAGGAGTCCAAGAATCATCCACTAGATTAAGTCATAGGAAATCTTAATCAAAGAACCTTAAGATCTTAAGCCCAAGATCATAGTAAATTCTTTTGTTTTACATCCACCATAGAACCCAAAGATGTTATTGAGGCATTAAAAGCGGAAAGTTAGATTGTAGCTATGCAAGAAGAAGTAAATCAATTTCTAGCTAATGATGTTTGGGATTTAGTCCCTCTACCCATAAGTCAATCCGTCATAGAAACAAAATGGGTCATTAGAAATAAATTAGATGAAAATGGTATAGTGTCTAAAAACAAGGCTAGGTTAGTGTCACAAGGATATAATCAACAAAAAGGTATAGATTATGATAAAACATACGCTCCGATAGCTATGATATAGTCAATTAGAATACTTCTTGCTATTGCTTGTGCAAATAATTTTAAATTATACCAAATGGATGTAAAAAGTGCTTTTCAAAACGGTTTTATAAACGAAGAGGTTTACGTTGCTCAACCTCCGAGGTTCATTGACATTCAAAAACCAAATTATGTTTATAAACTTAAAAAGGCTTTGTATGGTCTTAAGCAAGCTCCTAAGGCTTGGTATGATAGACTAAAAACATTTTTGATAAAACACGAGTATTCAATGGGAACGATCGATAATACACTTTTTACTAAGAAATCAAAGTCACATCTTATCATTATTCAAATATATGTCGACGACATTATATTTGGTTCCACGAGTCAAAACTTGTGTGATGATTTTGCAAAAATCATGCACGACGAGTTTGAGATGAGTATGATGGGGGAGTTGAACTTTTTCTTGGGTCTTCAAATAAAACAAATGGAGGACGAAATATTTTTCAATCAATCCAAGTACATCAAGGAGATGTTAAAGAAGTTCGGATTGGAAGATTCCAGACCAACCAAGACGCCGATGTCAACGGAGATCAAGCTCACTAAGGCCGATGAAGCCGACTCCGTGGATAGCTCTAAATATCGAGGTATGATTGGTAGTTTGCTTTACTTAACCGCAAGTATGCCCGATATTATGTTTAGTGTTTGCTTATGTGCTCATTTCCAAGAAAATCCTAAGACTACCCATTTAGAAGCCGTTAAGCGTATATTTAGGTATGTTAGAGGAACTACATATTTAGGTTTATGGTATCCGAAAGGAACCGGAGTAGAAACTATAGTTTATGTCGACTCCGATCACGCGGGCGATTACGTTGATCGTAAAAGCACTAGCGGCGTTTGTACGTTCATGGGATGTTGTTTGACATCTTGGTTCGCTAAGAAACAAACGGCCCTTGCTATCTACACGACCGAAGCCGAATACATCTCCGCCGGGAAGGCATGCCAACAAGTGCTATTGAGGGAACAAACTCTCATCGACTACGACATATGCCTCGACGACTTTTTGATTATGTGCGACAGTAAGGGCGCTATAGACTTAAGTAAAAACCCCGTACAACACTCTAGAACTAAACATATAGAAAACTGTCACCACTTTCTTCGCGATAACGTCCAAAAGGGCAACATCTCTATCGAGAAAGTTGCATCCGAAGATAATATAGCCAATATATTAACTAAGCCTTTAAAACGTAAAGTATTTAATTATTTAAAATTAGAATTAGGAATGATGGAACTCATCATGGATAGTGATCCTCCATCATCTCAAAAATAATCGTAAACGGACATCAAATGAAGTAATTAATCATTATTCGAATGATATTAATTCTTATTACAAGTTCCAATTACAAAACTTCCGATCATGAACATAATTGAGATTAAAATTTACTAGATAAAGAAAATATCAATAAAATGACCGTAGATATTTTCAAAGTCTACATGTATGGTCAATACATGAAATTACAAAATCGATTGAAAAAGGCTAAAAGAACAAGCATCGAATAGCAATTCACACTTGTGTTGACGATGTTTTGTTGAGTCTAAATGTTCATAAATGCTTGTGTTATTAGAAATGGTCAAATTTATGCTAAAAGTTAACACACTCCTAGTAAGATTGACTACGTTGAAATTCCATCGGGAAATTCACGACAAGTTGCACGGTTCGCTCAAAACTTGGACGTCGACTCCGAAAATTATATCACATACTCATAATAGTATATATAACACACTTCAATTGCCAAAAACACTACACATTGTCTCAATTTCCTTAAAAATCAACTATGTCCATATTTTTAGACACATGTGATCCACATATCTACATTAGGGAGATCCGTCCCCATTTTGGTAGATCCGTGAATCTCAGAACGCGGGTAAATATCAGATTTTAAACAAACTGGGACCGCATATATCATTATCTAAACACACACACGAACCAAAACACCAAAACCCTACATACTAAATCATAATAATAGGCAATTGGAGCAATCAATCACAAAGATCATCAATCTAAGACTACTATTGTAAGTGATTTCATCTTATTTTCCTTTTAATTTTGTGTGTAAGGTTTTGATTTTACACAAACCAAATAATTTGGGGATTTTGATTTTTCATGCAATTTTTACACAATTAGGACTAAGATATAGTAATGTATAACTATTATAATTCTTAGAATACATAATTAATGAGATTCGCTAAAAATCAATTTTCGCTAAAACCTTAAATTTTGACTTTTGAATAAAACCTCACTTGTAGGAATTTTTTAAAACAAGTGTTGTTTAACTACATTGTTAATACAACGCAAAAACGTTTTCTTCATGCATTAGGGCTCATGAATGTATCTACGAAGTGCTTAATTCATAAGAACTTTTCGTTCCATTCATCTAGAGCAATATCAAACATAGGTTGTGCATTAAGGTTTGCTTATTACTAGTATTATCGCTATTTTTCTTTAGTTTAAGTCAAGCAAACCGCATATCCACATTACGTCCATATAGACACACATTTAGAAATCACATTATATCTTATCTATGACTTTCCCTCATGAAATCACTATAAATCACGTAGGTACCAAAATGCCAAGCGAATACCAACACGATTAAGAAAACACGTGCTTATACTCCACAAATTTACAATGATCCCAACATGACCGAAGAACTTAGGGATATTTATAGGGCTTTAAAGAGTAGGTATGTTCATGAAGGAAGAACCATTGACCCATCTTTCTATAGAGACTTTAGTGATGACTCTGTGGCTAAGTTTGCCAACATAGGTTTTGAATGCTTGCTTTCTCTAGATGAGCAAATTTGTCCTAGGTTCATCTATGAGTTTTACAAAACCCTTCATCTAGATAGAGATCCCTCCAACCATCTTTCAATTCAATTTGTCATCAACAATCATCGTTTCAACATATCTCTTGCTCATATAATCATCTTATATTCATGCTATGTGATACTATATGAGATTTTAAACCTTAGGATAAAACATGTTTTCCATATAATTCAAGAACCATTATACAAACCATGTCACCACTTTCACCTTATAATCATCACCCTCAAACATCATTTTCTTCACATCTTCTCTACATTTCTCACATACAACCTTAGTAGTTCATCACCATGACTAGTTAATCCAAAACAAATTCACCAACCTTCAAAATAAAAACCGCAAGAATGAGTGTCAAGTATCCAACCTATGTCAATCTCACATCCTCAAGTGAGGAACATCTAAATGAGAGAACTCCCTCACCACCTCCTAGAAAGAAATCCCTTTTACCACCACAAGCTTCATCAAAATCCATCTCTAACAAGAGTACACACTACACCTCATCATCATCATCACCAAGTGAGTCTCTGACACCAACTCACGTTGCACCTCCACCTAAACTTGGTTTTGTCATTCCGATAAAACAAGAACCTCAAGAACTTTCTCCACTACAAATGTCACCAAATAACCCCTATGTGTCAACGATGGACAATTGGCCACCGGGCTCTTCAAATCCATTTCCACCACCACGTGTCTCATGACCACCTCCCGGATTTCCAAATCCACCACCTGGATTTGAACCATTACCATCAACTCAACCATTGTTTGTTAACCTTAACAACAATACACCTCACCTTCACAACAATGCACCTCCACTTGAAAATATTCACCATCCACCAAATCTTGGAAATCAAGATTTTCCTAATCCTCTAAACATCTTGGACTTTGTTCATCCATATGACATGCCTCACCTCCATAACATGATTTGCCAATGTTGTAGCACCACAGGGCATGAAATCCAAATGCTCCGAAACCGAGTCAACTACATGTTCTCATACATTCGACACTACCTCGAATCTTCATCAAACCCACCTTACTTTCCGCATTAGCCGCATGGAAATCTCACCTCACCTCTCGGATTATATGGGAAAATGTTATTTATCCCAAGATTTAGGATCTTTAGTTGTTTTCTTTTCTTTTCTAGTTTAAGTTTATTGTCTAATGGCTTTTACGCCAAATTTTATGTTTTATCCCTTATAATGGATTTAACATTATTTCTATTGTTGTGTTGATAATGGTTGTTTATTGCTTAAATGTATATGTGTGCACATGTAATTTTCATATATATATTTGCTAGTCTGCTAACTTTGTTTTGTAGCAAACATCTACATCTCGATTCCTTGGTGCCTCAAGCGAGGGGGAGTATACACCAAGGGGGAGCACTTGTAATTTAGTCTTTATTCTTTACTTTGCACTCGTAACCAAGTCACTTAGCATTCTTCAATACAAGACTTGCAAGGAACGCCTCTACAACAATTTTTGTTTCAACAAAAAGGGGGAGAAGAGAAGTAAACTCACCCACTAAATACTTTTTTACTAACTTTTAAATACACTTGAGTTTATATTTTGTCATCATCAAAAAGGGGGAGATCGCTAATACAAATATTCGCGCAAAAAGATACTTATATTTAATGATCTTCATGTTTTGATAATAACAAATATAATGTTATGCTACGTAAAAGTTTACGTAAACAAGTTATTTAGTCAAAAGTTTACTTGACGATGACAAAGAAAACTATTATCATTTGCATAAACCTTTTCTAATCAAATGATTTAAGTTAACACATGATTAATTATAAGCTAGTTATATTAATCATGTAAGACAAAATAAGATTAACCATAAGTGGAAGCAATCTTTCCAAATCTTTCAAAATCTAGAAGATCTTTCCTTATCGGTGATAAGAAATATTTTGTTCTAGAAGAATCTAATAAACAAGTTTTATTAAGTACAAAACAATATTATGTATAGATTTAGGGTTAATCACAAAATGACAAAGGATGTCCCAGCTCCCCTAACGGATCCACTAAATACACGGGACGGATCCAGCTAATGGTAGATCCGTGGGTCGCATCGTACAGCTGGTTAGGACAACATTTAAATTTCAAAGTGTTACCTATAAATAGCAAACTTAAGTCTTCATTTGAAGACAACTCTTGACAAATATTTTTACACATATCTTTTATCTTTTTCATATTCTTTGATCATTATACTTGTTACATAATCCATTACAAGTGATCAACTAATTCCACTCTTTAGTGAAGAACACTTACGAAGACGTCAAGCTTCAAGTGTTAATAGTTTAGTTGTGTCATCACGATTGTGATAATCATTCATCTTGTATATCTTGTGTTATGTGTTGTGTATATCATATGTGTATGATAGGTTAGTATTTAGGCCATAAAATACATAGTGTGTTAGATTGGTTCTATCTCGAAGTAGAACTCGGTATTTAGCTTTGTACCGGAAAAAGTGTAAGCGACGTGTATGGTTTTCTCCGCCTAAAGGGAGCTTGTTGACATAGCGAAGATAACTCTCAAGTTGGGTACTTGGGGAGTGGAGTAGGGCGAACAGGAGCTTCGTAGTCGAACCACTATAAATCATTGTGTCATCGGTTTGATCTTTCTTAACTTTACTTGTTCATACTTCGTAGATTACTTATTTGCTTATTGCATCGGTATCATATACACTTTTGTATATCTCTTGAGTTCACATAAGTTGACAATCTAAGTTTTATTTTCAAAAGGTAAAAACTATTCAAACCCCCCTCCTTCTAGTTTCCACATGCATCATCAGGATTTGATTCATGAATGAATCTCCTTAAAAAGTTTTCCAGCTTGAAATGTGGTTTATCTAAAGCTGATATGTCTAGAGACGCTAACGAAGCTTTTCGATATTCCACAGTCGTTCTTATATCCGGATTCCCATACAAATTAAGATAACAATGAATATAGGTGAATCATTGATGCAAATTATAAAGTATGCAAAAATAAAGTAGGTGTTTCCCGTCAAATCTAATACCTGTATCACATTTGATTTCAAGTTAGCACAAGTTTGATTCTTATAGAATATAGCAATTTACCTACAGCAGTGCTGTTTGATGATGACACTGGAAGGATTTTCATTTGTCATTGTGAAAGTATCACTCTTAATGATCTGGCAAGATAACAAGGATAATGCGTAGGACTCTTTAAACCTTACCTATGTTTTTATTTGTAAACAAAAAGTGTTTGTCATTTATGTTTACTAATGAGATTTATATTTGATCTCTTTGGCTCTAGACTCGATTTGTGCACTTTGGTTTTAGTGATCGGAGGCTGAAGCATATTGCCACCTTTTAAATATCAACATTTTCAAAGTGAGAAGTCAATAGAAGTCGTGTTAATCTCCGTGACAAATAACTTAGATACCAGGATTCGTCTTTGTGAAGACTGATAGCATATATATTGACCCGGTTTACACCTAAGTTATATGGAGGGCTTCTTTCTTTTCACCCTTTATCATAACTTTTCTTTTTGATTTCTCAACCCCTTCAATGTTTACCAAGAGGTCCTTACTAACACCTTGTTGTGATTATTCCAGTGTTAGCTCATGACTTAGTAAACATTATTCCCTTTTCTTATTCTTCTCCAAATCATACCTAAAGACTTTTATTTCTAACTATGGAGTGTCCCTGGGTAGATTCCTTCGGTTCTGGTTGGATCATAGGACAATAACTAACCTTAACCACCTTATGACTTCATGATCTTCATGAAATAGTTGGTTATTGGGTATTTGATCGTAACCATAAAACCATTTTACATTTATTTTCAAACAAGGTTTTATTTTGAGAAATACTCCCTCTGCACACGTGCATTGGTATTTAAAAGTGTTTCATACATGGAGGTAAGAGTGAAGCGCAAACTCTTGAGTCATCTTAGATCTCTTATTATTTTTCTAGATCACAATTTGATCACATTTTCTACCCATCTCTTTGTATTTGAAATACCAATTGATTAAAATTTGTCATTAAAAGTTTCATGGTGAGAAAAATGTTTAACCATGAATTAATGGACCATTTTTCTGTTGCTCCCCCTTAATTTTACACATGTATGACATCACTTATTTGAAAAATGATACCAATTTATAAATGAGTTATAAAATTGATAGTGAGACAGTGTGGAGCACACAATTTTAAAAGATTATGAAATGTCATTGAAGAATTCTTGAAAAATTATGCTCAAACATTGGATGATCTTGTAACATAGATGAGAAAGCTAGGTATATCAGAGTATGTTTATATTTAGAACGGATGGTCAATAAGTCGCTAACGACGGTTTTTGATTTCTCTAGACCGGATGTAAGTTAGATCGCTGGCGCGCTTGTCGATATATCCAAACTTATCAACAGCTATTTTGTCATTGAATATTACATGTTATTATAAAGAAACTTATTGATTATGTCTAGCACACCATTTTGAAAGATATCACTAATGAAAATTTTCATTATGAAGATATCTTTTGCAAAATTTGTGCTAAGACACCACTTGAAACACTGTTAAATGTTTTGGATATATAAAAAACTAGCGTGAGGTGATGTATCCAGAAACATTAAAACTTTGATTTTTGAAAAATTACCCCTCAAAAATTGATCCACTGATTAAAATTGATCGTCTTTTGAAAGCTTCTTGAGGAAGGGAGTGTTGAACACACAATTTAAGAAAGATACCGCATATGATGTACGTGTGAAAGAAATCACATGATTTTTCATTGACACACTTGATGAAAAATTATGTTTAACGTTTTGAAAAACCACGACTTAGAAGACTTCTCTTTTAATGTGATGAATAGGCGCACTTATGCGTACAAACTCCTTTGTTGTTGGGGTCCGGGTTGTAATCTGAGAGTAATTACAAGCCATAAAGAAAATTAGAAATGACATGTTTTGAAAAGTTTGAACTCTTGCTCGAACTTTATTTACACACCCGTGTCAATGTTAATTGACATTTCTAGGTATGTAAATATTATTGATTCCAATAGACATGTCGAGAAGATTCTTTTTGGTGTTTTTGAGTTTTCTGATTTTGTATTCTCTTTTTAAAGATTTTCTATTTTTGTATTTGATTTTATGGGTTTTATATTTTTGTATTTGATTTTATGAGTTTTATATTTTTTTATTTTCTTATTCAAAAATATTTACAGGTCAATGTTTAATGCAATCAAGCATATTCATTTGCCAGAACCTCTAGTTCTGCTAGAGTCAAACATCTCATACCGAGTCGTCCAAAAAGGTACTCAATCCTTTCTTTTGATAGAGCTTTTGTAAACATGTCGGCTAACTGGTATTCAGTTCTGACAAAGTACATTTCTACAAAACTCTTTTCAACCTGTTCCTTGATGAAGTGGTAACGGACATCAATGTGTTTGGTGCGAGAATGTTAGACTTGGTTGCATGAGATGGCTATGGCTGACTTCGAGTCGCAATACATGGTATTTTGTTGAAGTTAAAGCCATAATCTATAATCTGAGTTTTCATCCAAAGGACTTGAGCACAAATTGAAGATAAAGTAATATACTCGGCCTTTGCAATCGACATCGCGGTGCAATCCTGCTTCTTGGACGACCAACTTACCAGCTTGCCACCAAGGAACTGAATTCCGCCAGAAGTGCTCTTACACGTATCAAGATAACCTGCGTGGTCAGCATCTAAAAAAGCGGTTAGTTCAAAACCAGAATCCTTCGAATACCAAAGTCTTATGTTAATGGTCTTCTTCAAGTACTGAAATATCCGTTTAACCTCCTTGAGGTAATTTTCAGTAGGTCTAGCTTGATAACGTGCACAATAACATGTTGAATGCACTAAGTATGGTTTGCTAGTTGTCAGATACATAAGTGACCCAATCATGTTATGATATTTCATTTGATCTTTGGGTGTACCACTCAAATCTGCATCCAGCTTAGGTGATGTAGTCATTGGTGTACCAATGCTATCACATTATTTTTAAGGGTATCTAAAGCATACTAAGATTGGTTTATGAAGATACCACATGGGGATTGGTGGATCTGAAGTCCTAGAAAAAATTTCATTTCCTCCATCAAGGACATTTCAAATCTACTTTGCATGAGTTTTCAAATCGTTTTGAATATGTTGAGTTTCCAAAAATTATGTAATCGGCGTAAATTTGCACAAGTAGAATGCCATCCCTGTATCTTATCGTACATAAGGTTGGGTTTATAGTAACTTTAGTGAAACCTTTTCATACCAGGAATTTTGAGAGTTCTTCGTACCATGCTCTTGGAGCCTGTTTCAGTCCATAGAGTGCTTTCTTGAGGCGGTAGACTCTTTTTGGATGATCTTGATCAACGAAGACGTCTGGCTGTCTGTCATATACTTCTTCTTTCACACAACCTTTAAGAAAAACCATTTTGACGTCTATCTGATAGATATTAAATGACTTGTGTCCAGCGTAGGCAATGAAAATCCGAACAACTTCCAATCAAGCGACTGGTGCAAAAGATTCTTCAAAGTCGATGCCCTCTTCCTGTCGATATACCTTAGCCACAAGTCGTGCCTTATTGCGAATGACAGTGTTGTCTTCATCTTCTTGTTTTTCCATAACCACTTTAGACTAATAACAGTTTTTACAAAGGGTTTGTCAACAAGTTCCCAGACTCCAAGTGTGTCGAACTGATGAAATTCTTCCTGATATAAAGGAACTAATAATAAGTGAAAAAAAGTGTAGTTTAGTGAACAAGGATAATAAGTGAAATACAGACTACAATACTAAAAAGTTAATACAAAAGATAAGAAATAGCTTTCAAATCCATGCATGATTAACCATCGCTTCCTTTATGTTATTTGGTTTAGCAGTACTCACGATGAGTGTGAACATACACATTTCAGGTGTGTAGCAAGTTTTCTTCTTGTTTGAACTGCCTTTGATGGATTTCCACGAACTTGTTCTAATGGATGGTCTTTAGTCCAATGGTATATTAAAGGGTGTCTTTGGTAGAATTCATACATGTTTGATGCATCAACTATTGACCCCTTTTGAACAGATCCTACTTATCTTGTTAAAGCTTAGTTATGTTGGATAGATCCAAAACAACTATAGTAGAAACTAAGATTGTGAATACTACAAACTATGCGGAATCTAGCTTGTAATATTAAGAAGAACAATGAAACAGTAAAACAAGATCTTGCTAAACTTTCAATATATTAAACACTGTCAAAGTTACAAAATAACCTTGAAACTATGAATACTAACTATATTTTCTATGAAAACTATATAAAACTTGATATCTAGATCAATGCCGTAGGGTTCCTTTTATACACCAAGGAAACCCTAATGGGTTTACAAAACGCGTTACGTGATCATGCATATCTATTCCTAATATATCTCATGCATATCACATAAGCAGTACTAACTATTTTAACTAACAGTACTAATAAACCGACAGTACTAACATTTTGTACTGGCAGTACAAACTATAACGCTAGAAGTACTAACTTAGCTTGACAGTACTAAGTCTTCTCTTGGCAGTACTAAGTTGAACCAGCAATAGAAACTTATAGAAGCCCTTAATTCCCAACAATCCTCCCCTAAACTTGTGATTTACCTTCAAATCATCAAGTTTCTGAATTAAACCTTCTGTGTTGAGAGGATGCTTCCAAACACTTTACTGTGTTGTTCATTTTGCTAGTATGACAATTTTCCTTAAAAGCTCATCTGCCATCTCTGAATATTGATCCACTTGCAGCTTGTTACACAACATCAAAGTAAAAAGCCCTCTTATCAGTTGATAATCTTTCTCAACCAACATGAAGATATCATGTCCTATGTCTGTAGATACATGGTGAACACCACATGTATCATATAAACTCCATGTCAATGGATCATGCATATATTTGTGAAGCTTCCACATAATATCATCAGTATCAGGTTCAAATAACCTCTTCAATTCAACCCATAATGTTCTTTCTTTATCATCAGTAGGATCTGTTGAACTGAATCTTTCTTTAACCAAACTTCTATCAAATTTCTTTAACATATCATCAAAAGTCTGATAAGCTTCTGTATGGTTTCCAACTCTGATAATTCTCCAATATCTTCTTGTGTCTTCAGAGTAGATTTCCCAGTCAATTATTGGATATTTGACCTGTAAGGCTTCAACATAAACTTCTTCCACTGGAACTACCATCGTCATTTGTTGTAATTCCTCTTGTGATAATTCTATTTCTTCTTCTTCTGGTTGTTCTTGAAATGACCCTGAAGCTTCATTAGTCTTTTGCTTCTTAGAACCTTCATGATCCAATTCTACTTCTGCACCCCTTTTTGAACTTCCAGTTGTTAACTCAGGAACTGTTTTGTCACCTTCACTCTCTATTGGATGAAAAGTTTGCACCCTTATCATTGTTGTTTCAAACAAAGCCTTGAGCTCATCGAAGGAAAGTCTCTTCAATTGCTGCAGAGTGTGACTTCCCATATGCTTGATATAGTTAGACATATAAGTTCTCTGTTGAGCTTGTGTGAGTGGCTTGGTCCTCCTTTCTTCAGCTCTTTGTTGGACAAAATATCTCTTTCTCTAGTTGATAAGTTCTGCAAGTAGTCTTGCTTTTTCAGTTTCAGAGTATTTTTCTCTTTATTCTGCTTGTATCCTTTATGCTAGCTCTTCATCACCTTCAATTGTAGCTTGTATATCTTCCCATTTTTCAATATTGAAAGAACTAGCTTCTTCATGCACTCTGGCAATCCTCTGTCTCTCTTCTTCATCAAGTTGTTCTTGCAATCTTACAGCTGCTTCATAACCAGCTCTTTCTTGTCTTTGCTGCAACTTTGTCTTGGTTTGTTCAGGCTCAGATTCTGTCATTATACCTTTACCTTTATCTTTGTTAACTTCTTGAACCATACCAGTAGTACTAACTGGCATTGATGCACCAACAGTACTAACTGATTCTTTAGCAGTACTAAACAATCTACTAGCAGTACTAACTCCACCACTGCCAGTACTAACTTATAACACCCTGTGTTTTAGGGTCATTTGCGACGTCAATAAGTTCGTTATTTATTTTTAGTGTTGTACACGTTTGCTTGAAATTTTAAAGCGTTAAGTTAAATCGCATAAGCTAAAAATTATCGTTCAATGTAAACGGGCATCAAACAAT
>BQNB010086940.1:1839-28053 GCA_026074375.1 Tanacetum coccineum
CACTACTCCTAAAATTAAATTATACTAGATCCTGGTTTACATTGAAAATCCTAATCTATTTATATAGAAGAGCTTGCACAGAGGTGTGCTTCTTGTGCTTCTTGTGTGAGGAGGAATGAACCCTTCATCCTGGCCCTTGAATTGTCTTGTTCTCGAAGTTCTTGAATCACAACCCTTGATTAATTTTGACCAATAAAACCCTATGGGATTGCCAAGGTGGACTGTCTTCTTGCTGGGGGGTAAGGTTTAATTGGGGTTTGTCATGGTGCAGGGCATCACATGAAGGGGAAAGGGGAATATTAACATTGGCGGGTTTTAGTTTTGTTTATGTTTGTTTGATTTTTAATGGGTGTTAGGGTAAAAAGGACTAACGGTGTAATTGTTTGGGGACTAGTGGTGTAAAGGAAAGGACTTGTGGTATAATGTAACACCCCCAAAATGGGTCGCAGCGGAATAAGGATCCGGGGCGTGTTACTCATCAGATCAATAACACAAGATAATACAAGAACAACACAAAAAGTTGTTTAAACTGATACATTGGATTTATTTAAGTATTTGTTACAAAAGCCCGAAGCTTTACTTGATATTGTTACAAAGATTTACAGCCCATAACAGATAAACAAAATGTAATGCGACTAAATCTTTAATGCATGACTTCAAAAATATAACCCCCAATGTATCCTTCGCACCTCGTGCTTAATGACCTCCTGAAAAACATTGCATTTAAAACGTCAACATAAAGTTGGTGAATTTCATAGGTTTAATAAATGATCAAGCAGGACCGCAAGACTTTCCCTGTGATAATGCAACAGATGCAGACATCACAAATGTATTTACGTTTTCCTAAGCTCATGACACCGAAACTCGACATAATTGAATACAATATATAGATATATATTGCCTACATTGCCCGTGATGATGTTCAACCCTTAACATCCAGTATCCGACATGAAATACGTTCGTTTACCTGGTGATAGCTAGTCACCCGAACGGGGAAGTCATCCCAAATAGATCTATTTATAATCATTCGCGCTCACATAATGTAATCCACGACTACATATATGTAATTTAACAGTTCATGATTCATGGGCACAGTGGGTTATCGCTACTTAGGCAAAACGTAATCATGATAAAATGTACACTTGCGTCCAATTTGTAAAACGTGCATATGTTTCTCACCCCAAAACTTATAAAGTATGATTAAAGTAAAACGTGGGGCTATGAACTCACCTCAAATGAATTTGAACAGAGTATATCACTACTGATAAAGCGTCACGATAAAGACTGAATGCAACCTAATAAAGTATAGGTCGATTAAGAAGACTGCTAAGCATACAGACGAATAGTACACAATACAATGCCACATATATACTTGTAGTGAATTTTGATAAAATCATTGATGTATTTAGGATATAATAAAGGTTTTGATCTTTTATAATTAACATTGTACTATCGTTTGGGCTATCATTAAGGATAAAGGTCATGACATGACGTACGAGGAGTTTAGGACACTTTAAATCGTAAATCCAACAACTCATCGATACGCCATCCGAAGAGGCCTCAATATCCTTTATAAAATTCCCTACTAATATAGCACTTGTAGTTAAAAATTGATATTTTAAATCATAAAGAAAAATGTTTTGAATATATAATTATAAAAGTAGATTAAAAGAAACTAGTTTTGAGAAATAAGTAGTTATAACTTGAACTGTACGTATCAGATTCGTTTCTCAACAAAATAACTTGATTCCGGAGTCTATGATTATCTAATAAGACTCTACTTTTCAAATATATAAGTTATTTTGACCACTTGTTTTATCAATAATATTTTATACTCAATATGGGAACAATTAGGGTTTTATGAGTTTTGAATATGTTTACATAATATTTTCAATAAAACAAGCATAACAAGTATAGATATGATCATGGCATGCATATATAAATGTAATAAGAGTATAAGGATGATAATGGAACCTTGTTTGAAGATTATAACAACACTTAACAAGTTTTTCCCAAAATCAAGATCCAAAAGTTCCAAGCTTAACTTCAAAAACACTTTTCTTGCAAAATCTTTTCCAAACTTAACCAAATCTTCAAATCTTCTTAGAACACCTTAGGAATGATATAAGAACACTTATATGATCAAGAAAAATCAAGCAATGGGAGTATACCGATTGTTGCCTTGGGATCCAGTCAATAGATCAACACCTTCTACATTACGAATGAAGCAGGTATTTTAACGAAAAGCAACTTCAAGGCTGGAACACAGAATGCCCAACCGAAAGAAATAATTGTGTCCAAGTCCGTCTAACCTAGTAAAGCCCTTTGATATCGTACAGTCCCACCAATAATCACCATATTCACATATCGTTGCCACTGTGATGGCATTTTCCAAATTTGACAGTACCCAAAAATTTATTGACGAAATTGGTGAGCTGAGAGCGATCTCCGGTCATATGCTTGGAGCAGCCAGAGTCCAAATACCAGAGAACAATTTGGACGACCTGCATTCATCAAGAGAGGAAGATGGAACATCGGAAACTATGGATCCCCAAGATTGACTGGGTTCCTTTTTGTTAGCAGATACAGATTTAAGAACTTTAGATTTGCTAACAGGAACATTAGTTTTAGATTTCCTAGGTTTCCTTGAGTAAACCAATGTTACGACAGGCTTAGGTGGTTCATTTTCTAGAGCAGTTGGTTTCCTAAGGGGTACTTCAGTAGTTGTGGTAATCCTAGTTAAAGGGCACGCATTTCCTACTATAGTGAAGGTCCGACCAGTAGGTCTCCAGATGTATCCAATATTTGTAAACACCTTTCCTGTTGGTTTCCAAACTTTTCTCTTTGAACTTTTCTTAACAGATTTAGATTTTACACGAGCATTCACATTATTGATAAAATCAAGAACACACATATCATGATTATCAGAAAGCATGCAACCATTACACTTAACACATTTAATTTCAGAATTCGTATTAAGCTTGGAATGCTGCACATAAGCAGTTCCTTTAGGTGCAACAACACAGTCTTTATTTTTCAAACTAGATTTAACTTTCCTAGGGTGGGCTTCTACTTTATTCTTCTGAGTACTACTTGGTGTTTGCTGAATCTTATCTTTCTTTGTATTGCCTGAAGGCTGTGATCCGCTAGCACTAGTAGACAGTTTTACTCCTGTAGAAGACAACATAGGTTTGTTAGAAACTAGGTTTGATGTAGAGGCTGTTTTTGTGATTGTGTTTCCTGAGGATGTGACGGGCTCAGTGAATCTAACTTTTTTGTCCTTGTTCTTTGGGGTCACAACCACTAATTTTCCATCAGTATTGTTGATACTAGGGCAGGTTTTACTGATGTTTGTAAGCAACTCCTGAATTAGTTTAGCATACCTACAGGCAGATTCTAAGGAATGATCTAGTGGGTATTTTGATTTAACCTGTTCAACTAGATCCCTAAGAACGGTAGCTTCTTCCTGAGTATGCTTAATATAGGCAGAGTGAGCTGTCTTTTTATTCAACAATTTAGGGGTTATTAGTTCCACATCAATCATAAGCATCTCTAGATCAATAGTGTGTTTCGTAATAGCATTATCAACTAGAGCTTTTCCTTTAAGTTTCCTTAAATCATCCTTGAGAGCTGTAATTTCCAAAACATTTTCCTAAAGACTAGCATTTAAATCAGAGATTTCCACAGACTTTAGATTGACTTGATTAATTAAATTATCATATTGTTCTTTTGATCGAATACATGATGGTTTAATCGAGTCATAAAGTTGCTTATAGGTCTGTTTCCAATGCTCATTCTCAACAATAAGCTTTGACACCCTATGATCCAATTCAATATTGATTGTTTCAATCTCATCTAAGTCCTTTTTAATCTTTACCTCATTCATTTTTCCACTTAGAAATTTAATTCTCTCTTTCAACTTCTTTATAACTGTGTCTTTCTCTTGGGACTGAGCGTTCAATTCATTTAATTCAAACAATTGATCAAAACTTGGAGCACTTTGATTTGAAAAAGAATTGTCCCTTTAAAAAATTTCCTGATTAAGTTGAGTATCAACTTCTAAAGAGATGCAATGTTTTTCAAGAGTGGTAAAACTTTTGAACAGTTTATCATAAATCTCTTTTTCAATGAAATCCTTTTTGTTGAGAAACTCAGTCTCAAGTTTTAGACACTTTTCACATTCATGCACATTCACAAAAGCATTATCCATAAAAGAATTCATAATTATGTTCACAATATCTTTGTTAATGACTTGTTCCAAGAGTCGTTCATTTTTATTTAAAACTTTATTCATTTTAACTTCAAATGTTTTAGACTCTAAACGATGTTGTTCCACAGCCTGTTCCATTTGACGAAAGACGTTTTGGATCTCAGTAAGGTCATCAATTAAATATTGATCGCAAGTATTGAATATGTCCTTCAGTGCTTTTACAAATAGAATAATTTCATCCTTAAAACAAGCTTTTATATGTTCGAACCCCCACGAGCCCTCAGTGATAGCTGTGGTTGTGGTTCTTTCTTTGACAACTACGTCAAAGCCAGCAAGATGGTGTTTAGGTTTCTTCAAACTCGTATTAACCATGCTGACTTTAGGAAGTTCTTTTGGAACCTTAACTTTGGTGGGTCTACAAGAAGGAGTGGGTTTGGAAGAATTCATAGATTTCTGAGACCAAAAGGCTTGTTCAGCAGATAATTCAGTTTGTGGAACAAATCGTGTTTCAAAATCATGAGAAAGTTAGTTAAGAGTAGCATAATTGACTGGTGTAGTATTAACTTTCTTTTCTAACATCATTGGATCCTATTGTTTTAAAAGTATTTTTGAACGACTCTCTTCAGCAAGCATAAGGGTCTCTTCGGAATCAGGAATCACAATAGCACTAGTGTCCTTAATGGCATTACGATCATAAAGCTTTAGTTCCAACTGCTGAGCTTTCTTCAGATAGAAAGAATTTTGAAAACCTAGAGCTTGTTTAGTGGTATGATCATAGAAAAACCGAGGTTTCGTCAACATATGAACAGTTTTATGCGCAGTGTGATTGGTCTCGCTTTTAAAAACCGCAAATAGTTATCCAGGTGTTTGATCTTCTTTTGTTAAAGTCACATCTATCTATTCAATGTTTTAGAATTACTTCTTTCTTAAGAAATTATTCTTGAGAAGAGTACAACATTTGCATTAAAGATTCTTTTTCTTAGTATATCTTCTGAAAGAGTTTGTTTAAGACGATTCAATCGCTATAGACTGTTCAATGAATCAGCAAACATTATCTTTACTCTTTAAATTGAACATTTTGTCCTTCTTTCAAAAACTTTACTTGTTCCTTAGTATCTTTCAGCTGCGTTAGTGTTAAAGTATCATTTACACTTTTAATAGTCTAGATTTATCTTGTGTCAAATTAACTACTTGGATTTTCAGTTATTCAATCACAGATAATATTAGTGCATCTTGTTGTGCATAGGAGATTGGATTCTGAACAACTTCCTGTTGTGATTCAGTCACATACTAAGAATAAGGAATGATATTGCTATCACTTGTTAGTCGCGCAGTGTCTCTGAAATTGTTCACATACACTCGATTGCTCAGAACGACATCGCCTGCACAGCTTGATTTCTTTCATATTGTTATTCACATTATCAGGATTGTATACCTCAGCGATAGCATCTGAACCATAATGAGATAAATTCACCATGAGAGCAACTTTGGCAGTATTGAGTTCATCACAACCAGAGTCATACGTATCTAAATCATTGGCTTGATAAGCGGAATTATAGGTAATGACTATCTGTGTGGCTTGACCTGTTCTAACCAATCATGATCTACCAGAAATGATAGCTCGTTCGTTATGTAGAATTTGACCATGTGTCTGGCTTGAGCTTGTACCAGCACATCTTTATGCTTTAGTGAAAACCAAGAGTAATCCGTGTTCCTCTTTAGGCTTAGTGCATTGTCTTGGACATGTGTCCTTCCTCTGTGCGGTTGTAACAAGATAACAGTCCGTGGTTTCCACGAGAATGTACTTTCTACATGCTCTTTGGAGTATAGGGTCCGTGTAGTACCTCGCAGCAAAAGAAGGTTTGACTCCCCTGAATGGTTGTAAAGGTCACTCTTCCATCAGTTAATAGTAGCTTGTTGCCTAGGGTTTGACGAATTCCTTAGCTGGTTATTGGTAGTAGGATAGCGGGAAGTGACGACAGTAGTCAAGAATGACATCATGTGATTGATGGCATCAATGGGATCATCACCTTTCTGGAATACTAGAATAATTAGACCAGAGTCTAGTTGGGGAAATTCAGGTTGCTGTTGTTGGTTAACTGTTGGAGCATATTCCAATTAAGGGATGGATGATGATAGAGAATAAACGTTATGGTGAACTAATATGGTGAGACTTGTTGTTGATATTGAGAGTTATGGTAAGAAATCTAATGAGATTGATAAAGAGACTGTGTCATTTGATGAGTTGCAACTAAAGTAAGAGGATCCGAGTTGCGTTCATGCATTAAACTTACTTCATTTGCATGAAATTCGTGTTGTCCCAAATAGGCATAAAGCTGATCAATGTTAGTTATGTGCAAATCCCAAACCAGTTTGACATCAGTCATAAATTTGCTCCACTCAGGAGGAAGAGTGTTCAAAAACTTGGTGTTTACTTGAAATTGTTCCAGTTTCACGCTGTAGATGTTCAAGTCATTAAGAAGTAGAGTAAATCTCAAGTAAAAGTCACTTAGTGTTTCTCCCTTCTTGTAAGCAAACTTATCGAATTCATCATATAGTTTACACTCTCTTTCTTACTTTGTCAAAGAAGTTCCTTGCATGAGAAGCTAAATTCTTTCCCAAAGATCCTTAGCGACTTTATGATGGCTAACAAGTGCATAGATCTCAGTTGGTAAACCTTGAAGAATGATATTCGTAGCCTTGATATCACAATCAGCTTGAATTGCATCCGCAGCTGTCAATTCACTGTATTTTCTTGGTCTAGTCACTCCATTCTCCTCAATCGTGGGCCAAATGAGTGGACCATTTTCAACGGATTCAAGAATCATTCGTCCATGTTGTCTATTCATCATGTATAGCTCCATTATGCTTTTCCAAGAATCGTACAATTCTTTTTCTAACATGGGTGGACGATTTTCGGCACCCGAAAGAATCGCTTTGTCAGCAAGATTCGCCATTGATAAAATTGTAGGATAAAAGATTACTGTTGGATCGAGCGGTGATAGAAAGTAATTGTGTTTGAAGGTGTTGTCTTGTAGGTGTTTTAAGTCATGAAACTACATAGGATTTTACAATTCTTGACAAAACCGGGAAAACAAGTGAATGTTTCACGGGATTTTACAAGTCACAGAAATAAACCGTATAATTTTGTTTTAGCAATTTTGAGTTTTATACCTTTTTAAATTGTGAATTCGGTTGTCAAAGTAAGTATTGCGAATTCAGTTGCTATAGAAAAATTTCAAA
This sequence comes from Tanacetum coccineum, assembly GCA_026074375.1. Lineage (NCBI taxonomy): Eukaryota > Viridiplantae > Streptophyta > Magnoliopsida > Asterales > Asteraceae > Tanacetum > Tanacetum coccineum. The sequence continues at coordinate 9,293 of BQNB010086940.1, forward strand.
TTCGGTTGCTTCAGAAAAATTGCTAATTCGGTTGCTTCAGAAAAATTGCTAATTTAGTTGCTTCAGAAAACTGCCAATTCGGTTCTCAAAGAAAACTGCTAATTCGGATACTAAAGAAACTGCGAATTTGGTTGAAACTACAAGCCGCCAATTCTGTTACAACAGAAATTGCTAATTCCGGTTTACAGACAAATTTCGATTCGGTTTGGAAACTACAACGCTGCCAATTCAGGTTCCAACAGAAATTGCTAATTCGGATACAACACAAACTGCAAATTCGGATACAACACAAACTGCGAATTCCAGGTAACACTAGGACGAAACTCAAAAATTTTAAAACACAAAAAGACACATTTTTGATTATTTTCCCCAAATATTCTTGTACAACTAGTATTACAAAACCTATAGGTACCTTAAAAATGTAAACTTTATGGTTTTTAAGCCAAAAAATTTAAAATCAAGAATTGTACTTTTTAAGATTTTTGAACACAAAAATTATAACAAAAATGAGTTTTTCTTTGATCCAAAGTAAATACACCTATATCCAAAGAAAATAGATCAAAGTTACCTAGGTAAATGATCTTTTAGTGTATTTGTGAGGTCTTGAATTCAGGATCAATAAGCAATAAAGTGTTTAATCTAGAGAGAGAAAGTAGAGAGAGAAAGAGGGAGGATGAGGATTAGAGAAAATATAAGAATGAGATTAGAAACACTTAGGAGACTCACCTCACAAATGAGGTGGTGGTGGGGTATTTATACCCAATTACAAGAATGAGCATGGAGCTCTTGTCTTTTAGACTTTAACTATTTATCGGGTCTCGTGACTTTATTTTAGTCACGAACCTTTCACCTAACCTATTACACAATATTATTTCTCTATTTATTACAAGACTTTTATCTCAATAAGATCGTCACTTTTATCAATCCTAACAATCTTCCCCCAAGGGATGATCATTGAGATCTCTCTTTGATTGCATCTGAATGATCATCATTTTATTATTCGTAACAAATCTCCTAAAGGATGATCATGAGAATCTCTTTGTGACTTTGAACTTTAATGCTTGTATATCTTGGAGTCTTGTTTGTGTAATAGTGTTTCGTTCCAATCATGTCTATTGATCTTGCTCTTGAATCATTTCCCATTATCCTTTTTTCTTTGCCTTTGAGATCTTTTCATATCATCATTCTTTACCGTGAATCCATCTTGATTTATCTTTTGAAGCTTCTAACCAACATACTCATACTTTCTTGAAGCTTAGATCTTTTATAAGGATCTTTTTGTCTTGCCAATAATTTGATGATTTGAGAAGTTCTTTGATTTATTAAAGGGTTGCGAAAGTGTATCTTTAAACTTGGAGTTATGAGATATGAAGGTCTCGAATTATGACGGTTTTTTGCTTCTGAAAGTAGAGATGTCTGTTTATTGTGTTGTACATAAATGTATCTCCCTCAAATGCATCCCCCCAATTACACAACCATCGTTCGGCACATACTTCTCACACAAACACTTATAGAGAAAAGAAAACTATACCTCCAAGTCAATTAATTCCCAGATGTTGTATACACCAAAGTCAATTAAGTCCCGGATGTACACATTTCTTCCCCTCAGTTGTTGCACTATGTTGTATACACTAAAATTAATTAAGTCCCGGATGTACACATTTCTTACCCCTAATTGTTGCGCTCTATAGAAATATTCAGCTAGAACACTTCTTCTTCCCCTGGATTATATTGGGATGACCATAAAAATAATCTTAAATCTTGTACGCCTGAATATTCGATAGTGAAGTTCATGTGTAAAGTGCGGTTCTAAGCCATGAGGAGTTAATTACTATCTTCAATTCTAACAATCTCCCCTTATCAATATAGTGACATCATATGTAACCTTGGTAATCCAACACTTCTCTTGTATGATTTAAGGAAATATTGTTTGTGTTTTTTGAAAACAAATTCCAAAAGAACACGACAACTACTAGATTACTTAGATTACTAGTTAACACTAATTGAATCATTAAACATTCATTTTCAAATTAGTGACCTACGTTCAGCGTTGGCTTGATGTTAGCACTGGTAGGATTTCCATTCATCATCGTGAATACTTTACTTAAGTATCACTATTGAATGTTCCGCGCAATGTCACAAAGACATGCAATATCACATAGACATATAAGCGACTCTTGTACCTTTTGTATCATTGATGTTTAATACAAATGTACTTTTGTGTCCTATGTGAGATTTATAATTTGATCTCATTCGGCTCTAGACTCAATAAGTGCGTTTTGGTTTTTGTGATCAGAGGCTGGAGCAGACCGCCACCTTTTCAATATCAACAATCTCGGAGTGAGATGTCAATAGATTATGTGTTTAATCTCTGTGACAATGAAACAAGAATTCTTTTAAGAGAATCTTGAGTGGCTGGGAAGGGTTGTGCATTGCATTAATACCTAACCTTACTTCCTTATTTCTTCTTTAATCATTGTGAGGTAGTTGGTTGATGGGTATTTAATATCGAAACCATAAAACCATTTGAAAATCAATCAAAGTGTTTGATATAAATCAAAACATTTAACACTTTGAAAGTTTCACTTTTTGAGAAATACCCCCCTACACATGTGCATTGATATTCAAAATTATTTTGCACATGGAGGAAAGAGTTGATTGCACTTTGAGTCTTTTAGATCACATTTTAATCCAATTTTCTCCCCCACAAAAATAGCATACCACATGATATTTTTGATATCAAATGATTAAAATGGCTATTTGAGTTTTTTAAAAGCACATGGGAGAAAACGGATATAGCATGATTCTGATTTGGAACATTTGTTAATGTTTTTAAACAAATTTGAAAAACTAGTTGTGCCAAGAGAGTTGTCACTAAGTCGTTAACAACGGTTTTCAAATACTCTCAAACGGATGCAACCCGAACGATGCTAACAACGCTTTCGAGTACCCTAGACCGGATGCAACTTAGATCGCTGACATGCTTGTCGATATTCTTGACAACAACTATTTTTGTCATGGAAATTTCTATTTTGTTTTAAGAACATTTTCCTTTATACTCCCCCTCAATAATATATCAAATGAGTGAACGAGGAAGGGAGTGTTGAACACATAATTTGAAAGATTTTAAAAATCTTTGTAAAAAATTTAGGATAAATGTACAAAAATGTACACTTTCCTTTATTTAAAGAACGAGTCCTAAGCTAACATTTACTTAGAAGTCGTATGTCCCAAGCATACTTTTTGAAAAGATTTTGATAAAAAAAATTGCTCGGGACAAAGAAGATTTCTCTTCTTTTGAAGATAAAGCGCACTGAAACGTACACTTTACTTTTATTTGAAAACCAGGTTGTTATCCCTTTTATTTGAAGACCGGGTTGCAATCTGTCAATTGAATACAAACCATCGACATCGAATTTAGACAACAACCTTTGGAACCCATTTAAGCACGGTGCTAACGGGTTTGCCAAGTTTTGAAAACCATTTTGAAGTTGTGTCAATTCGATGTAAAGATGTTGAGTTCCAACGAGAGCTTGAAACCGGTGTTTCATTTGAAAACAGCTCTCGCGGAATCAACGGAGATTTAAAATTCCTCTTGATTTTCCATTGATTTTTGAAACTCGGTGTTTCATGTGGAGTTTTAAATCTTGTTGGTGAAGAAAATTTCCATTTATTGTTACCATTTGATGTATCATTCTGGAAATTCATTTTAGAAGCGTTTGACAATCTTCCATTGTTTTTGTTTTTCAAAGCCAAGTCATTCTTGTTTTGCAGTAAAAACATTTCTGATTTAGAATATTTGAAAGTTTTCAAATGACTTTGCTTTGGTCTCCACACTTGGTTTACCGGTGTAAAACGAGAGTGTGGATCAAAAACTTGATTCTTTCCTTTTAAAGTTCTTGTCTTAAAACTCTTTTGAGAAGTAGATGCTTCAAAAGTTTGAGATTCCTTAATTGGCCTCCACACTTGTTTTACCGGTGTAAAACAAGAGTAAGTTGTTTCAAAAGATTGATGCTTTGCATTTGAAGCTCTTTTCTTAAAACCCTTTTGAGGAGTAAGTGTTTCAAAACTTTGAGAATTCTTAGAAAACTTCCTATCTTTTTGCAAAGAATAGGTTGTAAACTGAGAAACCCTTCTTGAAAATGGTTTTGAGGATTCACCCGTGTGAACCTTTGCTGAAACACTTTCTCTAGGTTTTGAAGATTTTGAAACATTGGTTTCCCTCCTTTTCCGATTAAGAGAATCAAACTTTACTTTCAAAGCATTATACAAACTTCTCAACTCATGATATTCTTTTTGAAAAGAACGAACATCTTGTGATGCCAATTTTGATTTTAAATATGCAATTCGTTTTAAAAGCTGATCTTTTTCATTTTCAGGCAAAGACTGTGCAGTGACTGGTTTTGACAAACTCTTTTGCATATCAACTTTAGGAGTAAACCATGATTTTGAAATTTGAGAGTTTATCAACAATTTATCAGCTGGTGGTTTTCCCAAAATTGAATGTTTATCAAACTTAGTTTTCACAGACTTTCCTTTCAGATTTTCCAATTGAGTTCTCAAATGATTAATTTCTTTCAACAATTGATCCTTTCAGCTTTAGAATCATCAACCTTACGAGCCAATTGTCGTTCAAGAACAACTTTCGTTTTTTCAAGTTTTTCAAAATACACCTCAAATTTAGCAGTTCTGTTGGACAATTCAAGCTTGACAACATTAAAATCTTTTGTTTGTTGAGTTAAATCTTTTCCAGCTCATCAATCTTTATTTGAAAAACACTTGTTTGTTTTCAAAAAGATGTTGTTTCTCCCCCGGTGACTTTTTGAAAAATTCAATCTTTTCCAAAATATTACCGAACTTTGTTTCAGCAAATTTAAACAATTGAGACTTCGATTTTCTGCTCGTTTTTGTGTTAGATTGAAGTTTTTGTTGGAACCGCGACTTTTTTATTGAATCAAACAGTTTTTGTAAGTTCAACTTTAAGTGTTCAATTCTCCTTTATTAATGCCGTCACTCGATATTCCAAACTCAATGTTTTAGTTTCAATTTCTTCAAAATTTATCTTAACTTGACTTCATCAACATGATTAAGTCTCAACCTTTGATTTTGAACCGATTCAAACAAATCTTTATAAGTTTATTTCAAATGAGCATTCTCGAGTTGTAATGATGCCATAAAATTCTCATTTTCTTTTTGCACTATTTTCAAAGAATTATTTTCTCGAGACTTATGTTGAAGTGCGATTTTAAAAGCAATACTCTTTGCCTCAAATTTTGACAAATCTTTTTCCAATTCAACAATTCTTTTTGACAATTCCTGTGTGACTCCAAATGCATCATTACAAACCGTATCAGCTGTTTTACTCTCATTTGAAACATCTTTTGACTCTTTTGAAATTCTGTCAATTTCATCATGTAAATCCTTATTCCTTATTTCCACACAAGAGGTTATGACAAGATTCTTGATATCTTCAGCTAAGGATGCTTCCAAGAGTCGATCTTTTAAAAGCTCATTTTGTTTGAAAGTTTCATCAAGATCATTTTCCACTGAAACAAAAACATCTTTCATTTCTTTTACATCTCTGTTAAATCGTTTCTGAAAGACTTCAAAATAGGTACGCCAATTTTGAAGAATGTATTTTGCTTCTACACAAACATCGATTAATCGTTGTTCTTCTTTAGACGTATAGAAAATGCTTTCACGTTTACAATTTATTTCTAGTAACTCATACAATGTTTTGAAATATTTTTCCATTTCATTCAAATCCACAAACATTGGATTTACACTAGGCATTGATGCCATGCTTGGTTTTGTCTTAGAAGAAGATTCTTCAGAAGATATTTTTGAAACAGAAGATATACAAGATGATGGAGAATATGTTTGTTCAGCAGAAAGTTCTTTTTGAGGAACAAAATTGTCATAAAGTTTGTTCAATTTTCCGTAATCGATTGGTTGTATCTTTAACTCTTGAACTTTTTCATCTTTTTGAAACTCGTTCATTTTTAATTGACTCTTTTCAGCATCCTCAAGAGTTTCCTCAGAATCAAACACATGCAGTTGTTCACTCTTATTACACAGTTCATAAGCATTATACAACTTAGGAATTTTGGCGTAAGCTTGTGAAAGAACATAAGGACCGTTATATCCCAAACCCGACTTCCGTAAGTTGTCCCGAAAAGCTTTTTGTTCATTTGTAAGCAACCGAAGTGTTTCAGTTGATTTGCCCATTTTACAAACAACATTTTCAAGATCTTTGATTTTAGCTTGTAACTGAAGAATATCATCAAGATATTTTTCCTCTTTGTTACACTGTGTTTGATTGAAAATCGTTTGTGTCTTTTGATATTCCTCTTTTTGTCTCTTATAATCCTTGACATCTAACTCTAATTTATCTCGTTGTTTTTCTAGATCTCGAATGATATCTCGATCACGAACAAATTGAGACTGAGCTTGTCGATTATAACGTTTTGCCCGTTCATCAGCCTCAAGAAATTCGTTGAGATAATTATTATCCTTGTTAATACCTTCCAAAATCCGAACCCTTTCCTTATACATCTCAAGCTGACTAGTCAAATTCGTGTTTTGTTGTTGGACTTTTTGAGCAAATAATTGTTGTTTTTTCAAGTTCCTAAAGCTAAGGCGGTCCTTATTCCTCGTTTGATCTCATTTTCCCTATTTATCATGACGAACCCAAATAATTTTCAACACAAACGCAAAAATTCAATACAAATTATCACACCAACCAATTTACACACGAACTTTCAGATCCCCACAAACTATGAATTCCACACAAACCAAATCGTTCACAAATATTACAGTTTTCTCAATTTTCGGTAAACACTAAAAAATATCAAAACCTACTCGTGATTATCAAAGATGTAATTTTCGAGAAAGAATCCAACGAAAATGAATCAACAATACGATAAAACCGTAAAGTGAACAACTCCGATGAAATTGATGCGTCTGAAGAACACATTTAAAAAATGAGCTCCACAAATTCGATACAACCGAATATGTGAGTTTTACTAAATTTGAATCGAAAATGAATCACAAGATCGATAAAACCGAAAATGTGACCAAAATCAAATTCTCAAGCGTTTTTAGACCTTTTCCGTAAAGTAAAACCACTACACAAATTTGATGAAACCGAAAGTGTGATCCTTTAGTAACTTCAAAATCGATAAAACTGAAAATGATAGCATAATCCTATGTTACAAGATCGATAATCACAATATAAATGAAAATGAGTATACCAAAAATGTTTAATACTCTATCATCACCAAAAACGTTATAATCACGCTCAAATTATCAAACTTGCAACTTAAAAACTGATACACCCAAAAATGATTTAGTCCAAATGTTGTGAACAAAATTTTTAGCCCATACACAAAAACTTGTACAATTTATGGATCACAAATTTTCAGCCCAAGAGTTTGTTAATTTTCAGATTCAATATGAACTAGGCCCAAATTTTTTGCTTGATATAACAATAATACCCTGCCTATTTGTTACCGAAATCAGATCATAAGCCCCCAATTCAAATTTTATAATCCTTGGACCAATATGAACCCTAAATTTGTATGAGTATAAAACTACACTTACTCACAACAAAACCTAATTCTCACTTCACACACATCACGCCACTCTCTTTATTCTTTAGGATAAAACATAGATTCAACACTCACGCTCACTTTAATAATCCTAACCCTAAAACACAATACCAACGCCTCTTATTTGAAAGCTCACTCAGTCACACATTCACCAAATTTATCTTGGTTTTCATATCAACACAACACACAACCCTAAGAAGAACTTCGACGCAAGTAGGTTTCACTTATTTCATTTTTGTTTACTTTTGGGCAAAAACTGAGATCTTTGTTTTGACGAATATCTATGTCGAGTTTGAAGCAGTTTCGAGTTTGAATTGTTCTTGATTCCGAGTTTGTGTTTTTGGATCTATGATGATAAGTGTTTAAAAATCTTTTAGAGATTTGAGATAATTTTAAAAAGACACAAATCTGAGATCTTGTCCGATCACTCTTGATGTTACTTTTTTTCTTTGTTTCGAGTTTGATGAAACCAGAATTTTCCGAGATTGATTTCCGAGTTTAAGACTTGTTGAATTAAATCAGATCTATGATGATCGTTTCTTATTGTGTTAAGATCTTTGAGGGTCTAACAACTATGCCAAACATGAAACAAGAAACAAATCTGAGATCTAAATACTTTGTTGAAATTGTCTTGTCGAAAATGATCTTTCTATCTTATTAATCTCTTTTTCTTGATTTCAATCTCGGTCAAGATCAGATTTAGTCCAAAACGTGTTTTTTTAAACAAACCTGTTTGACCGTTACCAAGTCATGGACTCTTATGCATCAGTTATAGTGTCGAGATTGATATTTGTAACAATTTTTACCGAATATTGATATAACTAACTGCTGAAAATCAAAATAAGTACAAATAATCAAAATTTATACTAATTTTGCCACGTCACTTACGATAAAACCGTAAGTATTCAATCTCGATAAAACCGAGATTAGCAAAATAAGTTGATTTGACTGTTTGACCGATATTAAGTACTAAAATCCGGTTTAAACTGAAAAAACTTTTAAACGCAGTTTTGACTCAATAATCTGACGAAAATAAGCTGAAAAAGCACGAAATAAGCAATTTCAATCAGATCAGCACTTAAAGACCATAATAAGCACTTGAAATAAGCAATTCCGAACATAATAAGCTCAAAATAAGTTGTCTGAATAAGCCGTCGAAATAAGCAGACCGAATAAGCACTCCTAAACAACACTAAATCGCTCCTGCAGCTCTGATACCACTTTTGAGGTCTTGAATTCAGGATCAATAAGCAATAAAGTGTTTAATCTAGAAAGAGAAAGTAGAGAGAGAAAGAGGGAGGAGGAGGATTAGAGAAAAGATAAGAATGAGATTAGAAGACACTTAGGAGACTCACACAAGACACACCTCACAAATGAGGTGGTGGTGGGGTATTTATACCCATTTACAAGAATGAGCATGAAGCTCTTCTCTTTTAGACTTTAACTATTTATCGGGTCTCGTGACTTTATTTTAGTCACGAACCTTTCACCTAACCTATTACACAATATTATTTCTCTATTTATTACAAGACTTTTATCTCAATAAGATCGTCACTTTTATCAATCCTAACAGTATTGAAAAGCTTCGAAAATAAAAAAAATAAGAAAAAGCATACGGTTTGAAAAGAAATCAAACCAAAAATAAAACAAACAAAAAAATTAAACAAATAACTCCATGGCTCTTGATACCAATTGTAGGATATAAGTAATCTTTAATATCAAGCAAGAACTAGAGAGAGAAAGTGGGAAGGAAGTATTTCTAGTGGGAGAAAGTAAAAGAAAGGAAATGCATTAAGTGTGTAAAAGAAAATACAACCAACCACCCCTTCAAGGCATGGAGAGGTGTATAAATACTTACATGTGGATGTGGACTTGGGCCTTCCTGGGTTTATCCATAGGATTTTAGCTAACTTCTTAAGTAAGTTTCTAAAAATTAACTTAACGAGCTAACTACAGTTGTATATGGAAGTGACTGACACTTTCGTGTTCCTAACAACAAGATAAAACAATTTCTCGAGTAAGTATGCTGTTGAGTTGATTAGGAGTGGAAAAGATTCAAGTGTTCCTATTTATAGCTTTCGCTGTACTTCGTAGAAAGGATAGGATTAGAAGTGTCGTTTTCTTACAGAAAGAGAGAACTTAGTAAATGACTTCTTTAATAAGGAAAGGAAACAAGCTTTTTGTGTTACGGGTTGTGGTTGCAGTAAATGTCAATAATAGAAGAATACGCAAAGGTTCAATTTAGTATTTTCGATAATTATCCTTTTAAAATTAACTAACCTTGTTTATAATATAAAACAATTAATTTTACGAAAGGCCAAGATCCTCATTAAGGTTCCACCATCACAACAGTTGATCTGCTAGCAATGATAGATTCAATAGGTAGGTGACGTTCACCAATTGCAAAAACTTGTGCAATTATTAAACCATTTGGGACTCATGACATTTGTAACCGAAGAAACAATGTCAAGCTGGCATGTTTAGTCCCATCCTTGCCTCGAGCCAAGGTCTCACCTGCTTAACTCGATTAAGTCATCCAATGCGAGAACATGTGAGGATATGTCTAGGTCTCAAGCATAGAGAATAATCACCTTGGGTTACAATTCACCTACGTCTCACGTAAAGTGAAGAGCAAATACAAGTGTTCTCAACCAATTGGACGACATGACTTAAATTTTAAAGGGTATTATTTTTGATAAATACATGATCAAAAAGTATGTACGAGGAAGCATGCATTTGATCCTTCGTAGCACAAGTTAAAAACTATTTTTAATTTAAGTCTAATACTTGTTTTTATGTGTGTCAAGTTGTTCATTTTCGTGACTAATATGTAACCTAGGTGGAACAAATATTAGTTTGAACAATACATAAATTAAATAACAATCATAACATTTATTTAGTGTTATTTATATTAAACAAGTGTTTAGTTTAGAATCATATTTAAACTTTAAACTAAATCAAAGATTTAGTTTCTAAAATTGGTTTGTGTTTTATTTTTAGTTTTTATAAAAAAATTTGCAAGTTATATACATTCCAAACATATATAAAAGCAAACAAACAAACACAACTACAAGTATGCAAAGCCTCAACCGATGAAAAACCTATGCTTGGTCTCGTGAGCCATCACAAGAACCAAGAATTCAACTAAGGGTTAACCACACAACCACAAGGAGGGATCCCACTTGCTCTAATAACCATCATGAGTAAGTGAAACTCTTAATGAACATGATGCCTAAAACTGTCATAAAATTTCAGTTGACTTGACGGGCCTGAAACTCCTAGAAGGAATCTTCTCCAATCTAAGCTCCAGTTGAAGAAATTGTAACCCCATGAGTTGTGCACCTGCTTCATAAATTTCAGCTTCTAACTCCTTATAGAACTCCGGGAAACCAACTTTTAGTGGAGGTTACTCCAGCAGCTCCGAATTTGACTTTATGCCTTTAACTTTTACGCCATTCGAATCCAAAGCTTGGTTACAATAATTTTATGATTAAATACATTTATCCTATCATCTAACTACTGTAAAGTGCCAAAATAATGGCTACAACAAAAATTAAAACCATACAAAAAGAAGCCAAAACAATGGCAAAACCCAAAACTTAAATTAAATGCAATATCAAGCGAAACAAGTCACAAGTGGTCAAGGTTTTCATCGGCTTTGCATACACAACATAATAATACCATAATATCATGTATTAACAAGGTGTTGGATAAGTCCATGGCCAAATATGCATGTATTTGCTAGGGGTGTGCACGGTTCGGTTTGGGTCGGTTTTTGGCTAAAACCGAAACCGAACCAAAATATTTGATTTTTATCAAACCAAAAACCAAAACCGCTCGGTTTTTGGCGGTTCGGTTTTTTTGGTTCGGTTATTCGGTTTCAAACCGTTTATATTTGGTTGTGGCTAATTTATATTAATAAACTTGTTTTACGTAGAAAATTTGTTATTTTTTTATTTTTGGTAAATATGAGCCAAATAATGTTTACCCAAAATTTTAAAATTATACACATATAAATGAGACACACACATGCAAGTGAAAATACACATGTATAATCATTGCCATATATGTAATGATATATTGTCAAGTAAACACACATACAAGACAAACACATATATAAACATTAAGACATATATACATTATAATTTCACCAACAAAATAAATATGAATTTCAAAATTGGATTTATTATTTATTTATTTATTTATATTGTATTAATTATATATTATAATAAAGTTTGTTAATACAAATAATGCCTAAAAACGTTATTTATATTTTTCGACCTCTCAATGTTTTGATAATAACAAAATATAAAAACGTTTACAATAAAAATAAACGTCTACACATTCTTAAATGTAAAATTTCATTTCTAAGATTAGTGATCACTTAAGGTATGGACAAACAAATAATTAAGCTGATTGTGATCAGACCAAATATTTTTCTCTTATCCTCACTTTTAATTCTACAAAAGTATTTTTCATAAATACTTTACAAAATATTTTCTTAAATTAAAATAAAAAAGTTTTATTAAAAAACATAAAATTTGAAATTCAGAATTTCCCCCCAAAAACGGAAGCTTACTACACCAGGATACACTTCCTCACAAAAGACAAAAAAGAGAGCGGAGTCTAGGCGACGGTCCCCTTATAAGCCTGGTGGCCCCCTTATATATAAGGGACCGCTGGGACCGCCCCCAGAGAGCCGTTGAGATTCCCTACCTATAAATACTACTCCATTCCCAGCAGAAAATTTATTCCTCTTTGCACAAAATTTTTTTGTCTTTTATTTCTCTCTCTAAACCTTCTTTCTCTTACTAAAACTCTTGATCACTAACATACTTAGATCTTGTTTCAAGTTATCTAATGTCTTCTTGTCATTTTCCTATCATTCAAGTGCAAGGGAAAAAACTCGTAATTCACAAAGAAACGAAGTGTTAATTAGTGATCTACCATTTTTCTTATAGTACCAAAACTCTTTTGTATTTTTCTTGTGTATTGTGTGATTCGGAATTGTATAGATCCGATAGAGTAGTCGCTTGTGACTGTGTTATATCTTGTGTAAGTGGTCGATTGGTTCTAGCTAAGATTAGGACTCGACATTTAGCTTAGTGTTAGAAAATAATGTAAGCGACTTGTAAACGGTTTCTCCGCCTAAAGGGAGCTTGTTGACATAGTGAAATCTCGAGTCGGATACTCGGGGAGTGGAGTAGGGCGATGGTCCTGTTGTGTTGGTGCTGTGCCCTGTGTTCCTTGGTGTTGTGCTATCCCTACCACCCTTACTGTTTCTGGCCCCTCTGTTTGCTTGTGCTCTGCACTCACCACCCATCCACCGTACGCCCCTACCACCCGACCTCCCCAACCCCTGCGTTTGAGCCTTTCACCCATTTCTTTGGCTTTTGTAGCGGACCCCACTAATAAAATCTTGGTGTCTTGGTTTGGTTGTTTCTTTCCTTATCTCTTTACATTATTATTGTTGATTATCGTGTTTTAGTTTAGATAGTTATTGCTTGTTCATATTGTGATTTGATTGAACATATAACTCGGATCTATAGATTTTTGAAACGTAAAACAAACGTTTAAACTATCACCAAAACCTGAAGATACTGATAAGCTGGAGCTTGTTAGAGGAAGTTCAGCTTTCTTGGCAGCATCTTTTACTTCTTCTTTCTTTTCAACATCTGCCTTCGCTGCATCAGTAAGTTCTTCATAATCTTTCTAAGAATCCTATAACTTCATCTGGTAGTCATCTCCTCATCCTGTCATCATAATGTAACTTGTTCTTCACCTTGTACGGTCTGAAACGTCTGATGCATTAGTTTCATCATCAATCTTGTTTTGTAGTTATCAGCTGCTATGCACAAATTCATAATTGGTTTCTTCATGTCTGTAATTCAAGGATCGATGCTTTTATCTTAATCATCATCATCATCCTTCTCAACATCATCATTATCATCATCATCATCAGAATATTCACTTTCTTGTTCATCTCCCCACTTAAGAATAACTTCTCTTTAGATATGACATTTTCCTCATCGGGAACCCCTGGTTTAGCACTAGTTCCTTCACTTGAGGTGGTAGAGACGACTGTGGACTCATCTAGAATCCCTAGTATAGTACCAGTTCCTTCACTTGAGCCTCTAGTACCTGGTTGTCTTCTGCTGGTCTTTCTGCTTTTTAAGAGCTTTCATTGTATCAACAACTTCTTGTTATTCTGGAGCTAAAGATGGAACACTCTTAAGCTTTTTAGAGGGATCAGAAGTCACTTTACCCGATTGCCTTCTTCTAGTAGGCTCCAGGACCAATTCAGTCACAATCCTTGCATGAGTTGCATGGACTTTCCTTGCTGCTTCTTCTTTAGCTTTAGTAATGCTGATAGATTTACCTAACTCCAAAGCAATCTCTGGATCTTTAGTATTGATGTTGTCTTAAGCAGAAATTGTAACTTTCTTCTTGACCCTTCTTTTACTAGTAGTTCTCTTTCTGGAAAGTTCAGGTTCAGACACTTCAGCCACATCAACATCTATCACTGGAGTATCTGCAGTCCTCTTCCCTTTTGATCCTTTTCCTCTACTCTTCTTGGGCGAAATTTGACTAGTGGAATATTTGATGAATATTTGATGAACATTTGATAAGATTCTGATTGCTTGATTGCATAAGTCAGCATCACATCAAGAATGAGAAGTCCATATTCCTGATAGTCTTCTCCAATTCTAACAAGCTTGAGTCTGCTTACAATACTATCATCCTTTATTTATAATACCATCATCCTTTATTGTATGATAGTATTGATAGTTGAGGTTGGAGAGAGACTTATGTTGTTTGAGGAAGTGATTGATGATGATTTTGGTAAATCGAGAGAATGGCATGTTTTCACGTCTTGATCTCTTGTCCTTCTTGTGGTCAATCTAGAAAGCAACGTGTTCCCAAATCAATTTTGGATAGTTGACATTTTCTCTGTAGAACATGCCCCACAATATGTCAATTCTGGACTTTTAAAGTTTTTGCATTGCTTGTTGTCTTTCTAGAGAGACACTTGTTGATTATTGCTGCCAGAGTTCTCCATGGCTGATGCATGTGATCCATAAACATGTTGGTGTGCTTGTATAGTAGACCTTTGTATCCAAGCTCAATGTGAAAAGCGAGTGTAGTATCATCATCTGGTACATCAGTGAAGTTTACACCTTCCACTCTTAGACAAATATCAAGAATCGTCCTAAAGACTTTAGGATTGACAATACACTTCTTGTTGGCTAAGATGAATTCATAAGAATCTGTGCCTTGAACCTTCTTGACAGTGTACCAGAACTGCTGCATAAAGATTTCTAGGACATCTTTAGAGATAGAGAAAGCCTTGAAGCACGAGGAGTTCTTGATAAGATCAATGACTACTTGAAATGTCTCTTCCTTCTGTGGCATAGTGGTTTCCAGTCTTATATTGGTAGAGCTAATCTTAACTCTTTCAATGAACGGAACCCATTTTTTATCACGAGCTGCAACTTGTTGAGTTTCTTGTGGATTCATGATTCTGCGTAAGATTTAACCGATACAGTTTATATACACAACATATATATTTTATTGATTATCATGGTTATCCTAGATGATATGATTGATCTATGATTAGGTTTCATGCAAACATGACACAGTTACAACACTCAAAGAATAAGTCAACTAAGGTCAATAGTCAAGGTCAACTGATGAAGTCAACAAGACAATTCCAAGGGAACTTGGGACACACATTCAATCAAAGGGAAACTATAGTACATTCAAGCATAGCAAGTTATGAAATAAGACACCATAAGCAAGTATTACACAAAATTTAAAAAATTTGGGTAGAGTGTCCTTTTATATTTTGTCATATTTCTCTTGGAATGTGACCTATCATGTTTTGCTTGAAATGTGACAAACATGTTTCGCTTGAAATGCGTCAAACATGTTTCGCTTAGAATAAGTGAAACATGTTTCACTTGGAAACATGTTTCGCTTCATTCAGGTCAAACATGTTTCGCTTCATTCAAGCCAAACATGTTTCACTTCATTCAAACCTTAACATGTTTCACTTCATTCATAAAATACTTAACATAGGTTTTACCAATTAAAAACCAATAAGACTCTGTCAAGAATATCACAAATCATATAATATCACAACACAATCAATTACCACATGAATATAATAACATTTTGAGCTAGAAAAAGTAATTCTAGTATAGAATAGGGAAGAACGTATTTCCCATGGAACACATGACATCTAGGATGCATAAAACATAACTTAGGGGGACACAGAACAGATTACAAACACATAACAATCTTCCACACAAGCAAGCTAATACCTAGATAAGTATATATGAACCTAAGTATAATCTTTTCTAAGAAAAATAGATTAAAGGAACTAGATACAAGATAATAGGTATTAAGAGAGCAAATATGAAGCAACATATAGTAAAACCACAACTGAACACGCCATTTACACATGTTTCGCTTTATTCATAACACAAAAATTATCATATATCACAACTTCTTGAGTTATATCAAAAACTGCTAGAACTACAGCTTGTTGATCCCACTTTAATAGATCGAATTCCTTAAGCTTGTTTAAGGTTTAGTTATATTAGATAAATCTAACACAAGTATAGTAGAAACTTTGTTTGAATGTATATAAAGATCAACGCGGATCTAATCTTAATATTAAGAAGAATTATCAAGAAAACAGTAAAACAATGATCATACAATTCAACAAATAAGCTCCAATATTATTAATGATAATAATATGAATACTCTCAAAGTATTAGGGTTAGAAAGACCTTGAAGCTATGAATTATACGTCTAAGACACTTTTGGTTTGGTCTCAGTTTTGGTACGGTACAAACTCTATGCCCTAGGACCTCCTTTTATACACCAAGGAGTCCTAGTCAGCTTACAATACTTTCCTAAGTATTCATAATCGTTTCTATAAACAAATAACTTAATACATATCATATAAGCAGTACTAACTAATCAAACAGTACTAACTTATTCTTAGCAGTTGTAACTTCTCAGCAGCATTAACTTCAAAAGCAGTCTTAGCATTCAATAGCAGTAGTAACTTTGTACTAGCATTAGTAACTTTCACTAGCAGTAGTAACTTTCACTAGCAGTAGTAACTTTGTATCAACAGTAGTAAACACTTAGCGTATTTTCTTTGAAGTTCATAAGCAGCACTAAATCCAGCAGAGCAGCATTAACACAAACATGAGCAGCAGTAATTCAAACAACATCAAGAAGACTTTTAATCCCAACAATCCTCCCATAAACTTGATATTCTTCTTCAAAATCATCAAGTTTCTTCTTGTAAAGCTTCATTAACACTAGGAGGATGCTTCCAAACACTTCTTTACTTCTTAAGCTATTTTATGATGAATTTAAGAAGCTGATAAGCCATTTCACTTTCATAGTCAATCATAAGCTTCTTTTCCAACATCATTGAAAGTGTAGATGGTGTAAGAGGATACTTCTTCTCTACCAACATATAAATATACACATGTTGCATCCTCAATGAATGTACTCTACAAGAGTCATACAGCTTCTAATTCAACACTTTGTAATCTTGTTGATTCCACCATACTTTATCTTCTATATGTGGTTCAAACATTGTTTTTAAATCACCGCATAATAACAAATCCAAGTCCTCCACTGGTCTTGTTGACTCGTATCTAGCTTTTACCAACATGTACAGATTCTCCAAATCTTCCCAGTCAAAACTTTTAAGCATTTGACTAAAGACCATGTACATTTGAGACTTTCTATCAGCTCTCATTATTAAATAATAGCCTTTTCTTCCTTCTTTATGAATATTCCAGCCAATAATCGTTGGAGACTTAACAGCCAAAGGTACAACATTAATTGTTACTTCTTCTTCTTCTGGAATGATTTCCATTAACTGTTTAAGCTCTACTATTTCTTTGTCATCTTTCACCTTTTGCTTCTTTATTGTCTCTTGTACCAGCTCTGTTCCTGCTCTCTTTTCTTTGCCTTCCACCAACTCTGTTCTAAAGTCTTCAAATGTATTTACCCTTTTGAATGCTCTGTCAAACATCTCTTGGATAGAATCAAACTCTTTCAACTTCAAATCTTTGAGCTTGTATCCTTCCATGTTCTTTAGGTAAGTACACATTATCTTTCTCTGTTGAGCTTTTGTTGGTGGTTTGTTTCTTTTCTCTTCTGCTCTTTTAGCTGCAAAATGCTTTCTTCTTTTCTCTAAGAGTTGTTGAAATAATGTAGCCTTTTCTTCAATAGACAACTCTTCTTGTTCTTGTGCTTGCATTCTTTCAGCCAATTGATGATCAGCATCAATCTTTGCCTGTATATCATCCCATGTTTCAATCAAGGCAATATTGGCTTCTTCTTCTTTTTCAGCTTTCTCTCTTGCAAGTCTTTCTTCTTCATCAAATTCAGCTTGTAAATTTAAAGCAGTTTCTTCATCAAGCCTGATTAGATCTTTCTTGTTCATAGGCTTTACAGGTTCTATCAATATCCCTTTACCTTTGTCCTGTGATTGTTGTGAAGATATTGTTGTTGTAGATTCACCCAGCTCTTGTATAACAACCCCTTTCTTCTTGGGTTTTGTACTTTTCATTTCTTCAAGTACTTGAGCCAAAGTAATATCATCAACAGTTGTAGCAAACACCTCCTCACCAGCAGAAACATTCATATCATCAATCCTCTCTTGTTTGGATGCATCCTCACCTAAACTTTCTTCATTATTATAGAATTCTACCATAGCAGTCAAACCAACTTTGTATAATCTCTTCAGCCTATGAGTTCTTGACCTATTTTTCTTTTCAAGCTTCTTGACCCTCCTTTTCAAACTAGCAATCTCATTATGTTGAGTGGTCTTTATCTTCTCCAAATCAAGAACCCAGTTTTGTAAAGTGGTACATAATGCCATCAATTCATCAAGTTTAAGTCTATCATCATCACTTCGAAGTGTGTTACCTCTTGCAAGCAGTGAATTATTAGAATGTTTAGATACACTCTCAAACCTAGTTTGAGCAATAGTATCACCCATGGTTTCTTGACACCTGGGACCACCACCTGAATTAGTTCCTTGGGAACTAGATTCATTAGGTGTTGCCTTGGATTGGGTTTTATTTATGTTACTACTGTCATGTTCTGCTTTTA